>JANSTT010018400.1:0-13931 GCA_026745375.1 Platyura marginata
TATTGCAGATTTTGTTAATTTCGGTTTTTTTTCATTCAAAATTGTATCAACATATTTTTAATTTTTTTTTTTTTTTTTTTTTTTTTTTTTTTTTTTTTTTTTTTTTTGTACCAACCTACATTGTAAACCCTACACTTGTGGATATTTGAAAATAATGATAAAAAGAATAGAGGCTTAGCTTAGACGAAATTTTATGTAGTAACCATGGTGATATTTACATATAGTAAGGTAAATCTATTCGAATCCCATAGTTTTATTTGATTGAAGAAGGATATGTGGGATGTTGGTATGCCAAGAAAAAAACAAAAAAAGGATAGAACATTTTAGCAAATGATTTTATTTCTGGATAATTCCGCACTTTTCATAAAGTGGCCACATACCTACCAAATATCGTAGAGAATTCTTCAATTACGTTTGCAAATATTACCAAGACAATGAATGGGTCAAACAATTTTATAGATTTTTGAAGAATTTTTTTTTTTTTTGAACTAATAATCAGTGGCATTCAAAGAAAATTCTTTTGACACATTCATTATGGAATTACAGTAAAATTCCTCTAATTAAGAATCCTATAAAGCAGATTTCCTCTAATTCAGACTAAATTGATTTAGTCTTAATTATAGGTTGTCTTCCTCTAATTTAGTCTGGTAGTTTGAATTATTGGAATTTTTCTGAATTATAGGATGATAACAATAGCCAAAAACAAATAACTGATTTTTTTTTTTAAATGTGGAATGTATGACTTTTTCATACAAAATATGCCTGACACCTATTTTTTTGCATAGTACTGTATATACATATGTACATATTATTTTTACTTTTACTGTATTTGTTATACTGTGAAATATTTAATTTGTGTGATTTTGTTTTTAAAATGAATTGTTTTTAGTCATTTTTGTAACGTTTTTGAATTTTTGAATTTTCTAAATTAAATTAAAAAGAAAACATTTCATAACATAAAAAATTCTTTCACCCCGGGTCCAGTCTGAATTAGAGGAATTTTACTGTATTTAAAACAAACAAGAAAACATATTAACAGTTTTTTTTAGTGGCTTTTGTGTACATTTAGAAGTTTACGATATTATTGCTTTTAAAGATACGAATTACAAATTCAATTTTAAATACCAAGCAAATTTGTGGACAATTTTTTTTTTTAATTTATTTTAAATATTTATACATAGTCCTTAAAGGGTTACTTTTTCTTCTTCTTCTTTTTGTGGCGAAACCTATCCTGACCTACCAATCAGCATAATTTGTGCCGTTTTGTTACTACTAAATAAATACATATTTATCTCATTGATATGACGACATCTTCTTTGGATGTGTAGAATGCGAATACAGCAATTTGAGATCTTTCTCCTGAAAACCTTACAAATGTTTGCCATTTCACCTGATACCCTTTAAAGCACTGTTATTCTAAGATAATCCAATTTCTATATTGTTTTTAAGTGCAATCCAACCACAATTCAAAATAAAAAAAAAAACGTTTTCTTTGTTTTACCCCAGTCGATTTTGAAGCCGAGACTTTACACTCCAAAGTCAACAAACTCCATCCACATTTGGTCGGTTCTTAAAGGGTTAACATTTTCTAAAAATTGCATTTCGCCAAATATGTTAGGAATTTAAAATTAATCAAAAATATTAAAACGATGGAAAGCGAAAAATTTGCAAAAACTAAAATTTCACAAAAAAAAAAAAATCCTGGAAAAGTATTTCAGTGAATAAGAACGAAAAGAAAATCCAAAATACAATTTCAAAATACTTATAATGAAGATGGTTGACATTTTCTTAAATTTCTGACATTTTTTGGAACAATTACCAAAAATCACCACAAATACTCGTAATGCGATCGAAAAAGTCTACAATTTTTGATTTGGCCTTTGTTCAAATTGGAAGTCATGTGGCGCATTGTTCATTTTGAAACAATTTCGATAAACAAGAATTTATTTTATAGATCGACGAGTCCAACATAAAAAATAAAACAAAAATTTAAGATGAATAGAAATTTTGGTAATAATGTGGTAATAATTTGGTAATAATGTAGTTATAATTTGGTAATAATTAAAATGATGCCTGTAGTTTTTTTAATGAAAATGTTATATCTATCTATTTTCAAATTTTCCAGTACATTTAGTGATGATATATATACAAATATTAATACCGCTCATTAGTTTTAGTTTTAATCAATTAAAAAAAATATTAAAAATTCCTTGTATGCCATTTTTACCTATTTATGTACTCTGCCATAAAATTGATTGAAGAAAATTTTACTGTATAGGTAGGCTTTATTTTATATCTTGCTATAGGATATAACACACACACACATCCAAATAAAGCTAAAGGCACAAAAAATCCCATTTAACTTTTCACCTGAAATAAACATTTTTCAACTTAAAGTTCAAAGGTTACGCCTTATTCGTACCGAATTTTTGTTTTTTTTTTTGTTTTGTTTTTTTTGTTTTTTTTTTGTGCTGTTTTTGCGTTCAACTCTTATATCTAAACAATATTGCCCCAAAGCTCTGTCATTATTTTCATCATTTCAATCCCTTCGTCGCAATAAATGGCTGACTTGCCGGGTACTTGAATGTGTCACACCGAAATATGTTTCAAGTTCTACTTTTTTTTAATATCTATTTACACACAATTCAGCGTTGAATAGTGTATTTGGTAAATATATATATATACACATATATGTATACATATATATTCTATATATCATAGTAGGTAAATAAATGTACATATTATGTACATAGTACCAACCACATATAAGCCCTTCTTCCACTTATTATATTGTATGCTTATTTATATACACCCATCCTTCGATTGGCACGATTAGATACGTTCCACAAAAAAATCGTATAAATAAAAACCGTGTAAAACGAGAAACGGCACAGTCTTGAAGTTAAAGTTCTCTTAAATTAAATTAATCATAAATTTGAATGAGTTTACTGCACGCCAATCTTCAACGCAATGCACTAGTTAGTGACGTCTGTGCAGATATTTGTGAAATGAGTGCGTTCAATAAAAAATAATAGAAATAAAACATAGATTTTTGTCTTTTTTTTAATTTGCACTAGTGAATGCACTAGTGAGTGACGTTTGTGCAAATGTTTGTGAAATGAGTCCGTTCGATATAAAATAATAGAAATAAAACATAGATTTTTGTTTTTTTTTTAATTTGCACTAGTGAATGCACTAGTGAGTGACGTTTATGCAAATGTTTGTGAAATGAGTCCGTTCGATATAAAATAATAGAAATAAAACATAGATTTTTTGTTGAATTTACAAACCGTGGTAAATCAAGTGCCGTACAAATCGAGGGACGGGTGTACATATAATATATAAAATAAATGTATAAAATCTGATTATTACTGGGATGTCACTCTTTTACTATATCATAGGGTTGGTTGCCCACTTATAAAACACTTACACGAGACTATTCAAAAATAGAATAATATAAGGAAACATTTTTAGAATGTAAAAAGGGATCCATTTAGCCATCAATGGAACATGTTTTAAATGTATTTTCTGAAGGGTTTTCGTAAATCGCATTCAGAGAACATAATGTGGTTGTTTTTTGGTAATGTCCTTTAATATTCAAAAGCAGCAACAACCAAAAAATTATGAATATTTGACATTTGGTTTGATGTTTTTTTTTCTCTTTTTTTGGTTAAACAAAAATATTTTGTTTTATTTGTTCAAAATCGTAAAATGGAATTTCATGAATATTTATGAAAATGAAATTCACAACAGATACAATTTCACCGTCATCAGGTAGGGTGAACTTCTAGATATTACAATAAAAGTGGCAATAATTAGAAAATAAAATGGACAACTTCAAGGAACTAGATATGTGGTTGCTTACATCAACGAAAGTTTTTCAATGAAAACGGGTAATAAACAAATGTAATTTGTATTGAACTTTACTTAAAAAAAAACATTATAGGAGCATTATAGGAGGAATAGAAGTTATGTATGTCATAACTTTCAAACAACTTTTTTTTTTTAAAAAAAAAACCATGACATGACATGAAAAGACATTACTAAGTAAAAGCACAAAGTAAGCAATCTAGCAAACTTTATGATTATCTAAATGGCAAAGAAAACCCATCTGAAACTGATGCGACTTCATATAAGGCAGATTGGTGACTGTAACTTTTGTGACTTTCAAAAGTGATCATTTTAAAAAGATTGTTCGTGTATGGTGATCACTTTGAACATGCCACGAATGTAAACTCAGCTAACTTCACGATAGATAAATAATGACGTCGAAATGTCACAAAAATTGTTTGCAATCGGATTTGATTGTTTTTCTGTTGCGGCTATTTTTTGCTCTGATCTCTGATCATTCATGGGATGGGAAAAATAGACTCCTAAGGCTCCTAAGGTGTTCTGACAAAATACAATAACTACAGGCATTGTATGGAAATGAGTCAATAAATTTGCAACACTCAGCAAATAATTGACTTCTAATTAATTACTACTGGGATGGTTCGACTCCCCCAGAAATTTTTTTTTTAATTTTTAATAATTTCTAACGACTATTTGTGTAAAATATGAATAAATAGAGTTATTGATTCTTAACTGTAAAAAAACATATAAAAATTTTATTCCATTTTGATGATTGCAACAAGAAAAAAAGAGTTCACGATTCGCCACTGATTTAACATGCCGCCATACTTAAACGAATTTATACGTACTGTGATTTATTGGAATTCTTTAAAATTAACAAAAATTTTCTTTGAAAAAAATAAAAAAAAAAATGGAACTAATTGACATTTAATTAATATGATTTATTGTAGTGGGTGGGGGCGGGTATAAAAGATACCAAGCCTAATTACTGCGGCCACAGTTATTTTAATATAATTTAGTGGCTCATTTTAATTTTTAATAAGAGATAAATAGTAAAAAGTTTGATTTTAAAACATTTTTGTCGTTCTTCAATTTTTTGCTTTTTTTGTGTGTTTTTTTTCTTTTCTTTTTGAAGACGCAAATAAATTTATCAAATGAAATTATAAGAAAAACGATATCTAATTTATCATTGTTCAAGCAAAGAAAAAAAAAATGTCTTCTATGAGTAGGTATGCCATCCCGCCGTACAACATAAATAATAGGAATTCTACAAAAGCTCTACAAACACTAAGTACATAAAAATAGAGAGCAGGAGAGAGAGAGAGAGAGAGAGAGAGATGATTTTTATATATATAACTTAAACCTTTCAAAACCATTTATCGCTTTCTGGGAATGGAAATAATTTCCAAAATACATTTCAATGACAGAAAATAATTTTTTTTTTTTTTTTTTTTTTTGAAAATGATTTTCTATTAAATAAAATATTTTATTTCCCATGACTGTGCAAGTAAGTAGTTTGTTGAACAAAGCTTTTTCTTCTTCTTTTTCTTCTTTTTTTTTTTTCTTTTTTCTTTTTTGGCTGTAACGATTTGGTTTAAATATACTTAACTTTGAGATTTCTTGTCCAATTTTGTAACAAATTTTTATTTATTATTATTGTTGTTCAATGAGAACAAACTGAGAAGATATTTATTAAGAGAATAGGTGAAGCGAACCGATTTTAATTAATTTAATTTTTTTTTTTTGGAGAGTTTTTATTAAATTGATAGATACGTAAACAAAAAGGTTGTTTATTATTGAATTTACACCACTTAGGTACCTATACAACTATACATATAGACAAAATTAAATTGAAATGTTATTTTCACACGATATACCTTTTAACATTTTAGTTTAATGTTCAGTGAGAGGTGATTTTTATGATTTTATGCTCTACATGAAATGGTAATGGCTTTAATAATAGTTATATAGGATCATATTGATCATTTGTTGTAGTTTTTTTATTTTTTATTTTTTTTTTTTTTATAAATAAAATTATGAACATAGAATTTGGTTGATTTGTTTATAGATGTGTACTGTTAAAAAAAAAAATGTTAAATTTATTTTATGCTTTTACTTTTAAATCGAACCGTAAATATATTACGCTTATTATTCATGAATTTTAAAAATTATTTATTGTATTCAGTTTTGCCATTGCGTTTTTTTTTTTTTTTGCAATTTTTTATTTTTATATTTAAAAAAAATTCTTATAAACTTTCTAAATTTATGTATGTATTTAAAACGGTCAGTTGATGACTTATGTACTCGTATATAAAATTATTTCTTCTATTGTATTCAATTTTATAAAAAAAAGACTTTTAACGACGTGACCGGAATTTAGAATTTGTATTTTTAAACTAAGCTTGAGAACTCCGACATTTTTGAATTTTTAAAGCATCCGATAGCAATCTGTCATGGCACTAATCACGTACATTCACCGGGCGCTAAATTTAGTTATCTTTTTTTTAATTTATTTTTAAGCCGAATTGTAAATTACTATTAATTTATTAATATTAATAATATTATTAATTAATTAATTTTATAGAAAATCTATTTTTTGGTGATTTGGTCAATTTTAGGTCATGTGAAAAAAAAATCTTTCTCCTTCCAACAAAATAGAGAAGCTCCATCGATTTTCTTAGTAAATAAAATTTAATCCCAAGAAACGCCTCGAATTTCGGACAATCTAAAGAAATTATTTTTGAACCCCAATAATGCCTAACCACAAAATGTAAAGAATATTCTACTGAAGACACTCCAATAGAATTTCTGCGTCGCTGTCAATACGAAAATAAAGTACTGACTGAAATTGGGAAAAATGAAAAAGTTTTCGTTCATTTTTCTTTCCATTTCTTATTTTTCCACACATCTTCCATTTTGACTGTGGCATTTATTTTTGATATGACACTACCTTCATACATGATGGTGATATGTAAAACTGTTGCTTATTTACCATTTTGCACTGAGACTTGCAGTGTAGCAATCTGTATAGGTCAACTAGCGCTCATTTATAGATTATTCTGATTTTAATTAGCGCCCAGTGTATGCATGTTATGGCCTGTCTCAGAAATGGCATCTGAGATTATTTTTATTGATAATTGCCTATTAAACGATGACACTCTCTTATCACAAATTGATAAGAAAATTTTGATAATTTTTTTTTATTTATATTTTCATAACCTATCTTATCCTATCCTTATATTTATATATATATTTACATATCATATCCTAATCATGTCCTATCCTATCCTATTCTATATTCTAAATGTTCAAAGGTTTTTGCAAAAAATAGCTACGTTAAATAATTTGTCCATTAATAGCTTAATTAGGCCATTTTAACTAAAGCTGTTTCTAAAGCACGAATAAAGATCTGGCCTAACTCGAAAAAATGTTAAAAATAAAAAATTTGAACTCACTTCTGAAATCGATTAAACAATTTATTAAATCAAATCGATTAAAAATTTATTTGATAGAAGGAATCCTCGCATTATCGATAGTTGGATGATAATAAAAATTCTGCAAACTCTTCGGAAGGAATTTTTTCTTAAAAAAAAAATCCAATCCAAATGAAATGCCATTTTAATATTATCTGTAAAATTCGAGTCTTCATCGCTGTCCCAGCATCAAACAAACAAACGAAACATCTACATCTGCATACAAATTACAAAAATAAATGTTAACTCTATCACTATTCTAATTAAAATAATCTACGTTATTTACAACAAAAAAAAATAAAAAATAGAATTTTAACTAACACTCAATTCAAGGAAATTATCTCCACACACAAAATCCATATATTAACCGTCAAAATTAGTGTTAGTAGTTCAAAATAGTTTATATTACATCTCAAATTACTGTCTCAACGCTATATATGCTATATATGAAGATTATGTCTAAGAAAATATCTAATTTTCTACATCCATCTAATAATAATCATCATGACCATTATATTACCCATGTATCGTCTCTGTAATCAAATCAAATTATAGTATGGGGGCCTATCCGAGGAAAAAAAAAATAAATAAATAAATGAAAATAAAAATATCGAAAAACCATTATCGTAAAACATTTTTGTAATTACCAAAAACATTTTGTTTTTAATTAATTAAATTTATTTTGTAATCGGACCTACCAGTTGTTTGACAGTTAAAATGACAACTAAATACAAGATGTCAAAATAAAATATTTGTTTTTATTGGTATGGTGAGAAAATAAATTTGTTCCGTTTTTTTTCGTTTTGTGTTTTTTTTTGTTTTTTGTTTTTTTGGTGTAATTCAAGAAATGTGTTTGTAACTAGCATCAGTGTAGCCATTTTGTCCCCATAGTGTTTAACAATAAACTACACATACAATGTGACATATGTCAACTTTTATTTATTTATTTTGGTTTTTTGACATTTGACATACATATATCTCTATATTTTGAATCAAAACATATTACATATAAAGATGGCTTATATACAATACCCGCTAACTCATTTTTACCGATTTTTTTTTTTTTTTACATAAAATTGATGTTTATCCAACCCTGAACCTATGGTGAAATTATCAGAAAACGTGTCTATTTTGTCTGTACAATAAATATAATTGGGTAAATTGAATACAAATGATTAAAAACCCTAGAAACGATATAAAATAGATTGCAGCGCCATAACGGTATTTCGTGGAACTTTTTAGTCTATGAATGAAATCTTAATTTTTTTAATCTCTATCATTTTTATTATATTTATTTTTTCTGTAATCTAAATACTTTTCGAGTAAATGATTAAAATCACTAGAAATTCAATAAAATTGATTGCAGCGCCATAACGCTAGGTCGTACAACTTTTTAGTCTATGAAAGAAATCTTCATTTTTGTATTCTCTATAATTGTTGTCATATTCATTTTTTCTACATTTCGACTACCTTTCGAGTAAATGAATGGTTTATATCAAAATTAGGTGCACACTGTACCACAGCCTCCCCTATTTTTTGTCCGATTTGCTCCAAAAACAATAGAGATCTTACCCTAGTACTACATAATAAACTGCCAAAATTTCAGCTTTCTAGCTTCAGCCGTTTGGCCAGAATCTTGATCACGGACAGACGGACGGACGGACTTACAGACGGACGGATAGACGGACGGACATGCGGACGGACAGACGGACGGACATGCATATTTCGGCTTAGAATTTCACGAGAAAGACAATGGTGTTGAATTTTTTTTATCTACTATGAGTATTAAGGGGCGTTACAAACTCCATACCAAAGTTATAATACCCTTTAATTAACATCATACGGGTATAATGAGTTAACGGGTATTGTATATAAGCCATCGATTGTATATAATTTTGATTGAGAATTTATTACGGTTCAATTGCCAAATGCTAACTTTTATGTACGTAGGTATTATTGTTGTGTACAAAATTAACCATATATGAAAAATGATAATGAAGGCGCCTTCCTGGTTTTATTGTTCAATTTCAAGTGCATGTGTGTATGTGTGTGTGTTTTGTGTAACGTTTTTTTTAAATCTTATTTGAAATTCAAACAAAAATGTTTAAAACGATTCAAAATTAAATAATTTAACACAATGATTTGCATTATTTATCGCTTAAAATATTTTTGTATATTTCTGTGTTTGTTGACCGGGAATTTTGCATGTAGGCGTTATATACAAGTACATACATATACATACATACAAAAAAAAAAAAAAAAAAAAACGTAAAATAAGCAGAAAAGATTTTTCGTTGCATAAACCCGTTCTTAAGCGTAGTCATATCGTGGATAGTAAAGTTAAATTCTATGAACAACAACGTAGTTTATTGGAGACATAAAAATGTAACAAACAAAAAAAAATTATATAAATAAACAAAAAAAAAATAGTTTCGCAAACAAAATTTTACGATTTGCATATAACTTTGAATAAGATAAGTCGATAAACACGTTCTTATTGGTTGGGCTTAATACAAAATTCATTATAAGAATTTTTTTTTTTTGCGATAATAAACTTTAAAGCAAGATCTCTACTCTAGGGATACGTTAATTAATGTAAAATCGAAATTTGCTTATTTTTATTTTCTTGTTTCAAACTTTTATTTATTATGCAGTGTTGCTATACAATGCGATGTCTTGGGGTGATAAGTAATTAAAGATTTTTTTTTTTAAATTCACGAAAATACCAAAAATGTTTACACTCAGTGTCCAAGAAACATGAAATGAAATCATCATGCATCGACCTATTCAAAGTGGACACTAAGTTTCATAGATATTGAGAGATGTGTTTACAGGTATCACTCCTATAACACGGCAGATAGAAGTTCCAACATAATTATGATGTTGTACGAAACCGTTTTGTAGGAAACTAAAAACAAGTACTTATATACATTTTCGCAATTTTTTTGTCGTGTGAAACCGTGCTATAGTTTACCGTGTTATACGAGGTTTTCCGAAATTTTGTTTTTGTGTTAGAGTAAAACCGTGTTGTAAGATACTGTATTAGAGGATACCGTGTTGTAGAATACCGTGTTGTAGGATACCGTGTTGTAGAATACCGTATTGTAGAATACCGTATTGTAAGATACCGTGTTGTAGGATACCGTATTGTGGGATACCGTGTTATAGGATACCGTATTGTAGGATACCGGTTTGTGGGATACCTAATTGTAGGATACCGTGTTATAGAACACTGTGTTGTAGGAGACTAAGAGCAAGTACATAGATTTTCGCAATTTTCTTATTGTGTGAAACCGTGCTATAGTTTACCGTGTTATACGAGATTTTCCGAAATTTTCTTGTCATGTCAGAGTAATACCGTGCTGTAGGATACCGTGTTATGGGATACCGTATTGTAGGATACCATGTTGTAAGATACCGTGTTGTAGGATACCGTGTATTAGAAAGGTATAAGGCAAAGTTGCATTCGGTATTTTCCAGTAAATTGTAGTTAGGAAAATTGTCGCTAAAAACGTTTGTTCGGCCATTTATATTTCGGACAGGTTGTGTTTCGGGAAATTGGTTTTCTGTCATTTTTAGGGTGAATTTACTTTCGGTAAATTATTTTCCAGTGAATTGCAGTTCGGAACATTATGGCAAAAAGCGTTTGTTCGGCCATTTGTTTTACGGACAGAAGGTGTTTCGGGGAAATTGGTTTTTCGTGATTTTTTGTTCGGTGATTCATAGGGAAATTGTGTCTTTAAGAATAATTATAAAACTAAATATTGTTAAAATGAAGACAGATTGTTGTAGTTTAGCGAATATCGAATTAGTTTTCAAGATATATTGTCTTTAATATAAGAAATTGTGTTGCTGTTCAGTAAGTGTATTGGCAATTTCGTTAAATTTAGTCTAAAAATAGTCTTGTACCCTAATTTATATGTAAAATTGAAAATGTATTCATAATTTCTAACTAACCCCCTAATCAGAATTACAAATTTCAAGATTTCTCTTAAGCAAACAAATTCATCATTATAAAATTGTCTACTAATTCGATGACCATAATCCCCTAATTTGTATAAACTAACTCTGTTGGAATATTGAGTGTACACAGTATAATATTACCAAACGTAATGTGTTTGTGTATCATAAATATTATTTCCTGGCCCCAGGGGGTTAAGTATAACTTTTCCTTTTTTTTTCTTTTTTTTTTGGTTCGACTTTGCGATCGCGCATTATTACTGCAGCATCCGTCGGCCACATAAAGTATCAGTGGTTGCCTTTAACTTTTAACATATACGTGCAGATTATAACCATAAACGCAAGAGTCTCATATAGTTACAGTAATTTATTAAGCAAGAAAGAAGCCAAAAAAAAAAAAAAAAACAACCAACAACCTCAGAGAAATATAGTCTTGGAAAGGTTTCTTCTTGGAACCGGTTGCTGTGTATAAAAATTAAATCTTTATGGAGCGAACGTGTGACCACCTGTACCATAAGCGCCAATAAGAATCAATTGGAATTAACTTGAAGAAAGTATACGATAATTTAAGGGTCAAGCATGTTTTGCTTGTTGTATTCGTGTGTAATTTGCCATTTAGTTATGAATAGTAGGGGAGCTCTTTAGGAATTTTTCATTTATATTTTCTGTTGAATTTTATATGAATTTCTGTTCTAGGTACCAGTTGCGTTCCGTAGATGAAATGGTTGGTGTACCATAAAACTTTGAAATCTTATGTTTTAGGAAATATTTTAAAAATTCAATTTATTCAAAAATAACACTTTCTTTATACATCTCATCCTTTTTTTTCGCGATTATCGGTTCCATCAAATCGTCGCGTAAAACAAATCTTAGAAATAAATTGGAATTATAACTTTTTAAATAATCGCGTTAAAGTGAAAAATCGCGCAACAAAAAAAAAAGATTTTTTCAGCACTAACAAATCGTGTTAAAGAGAATTCGCGTAAAAACAGTATTAGATATATTTTAATTGTTTTTTTTTCAATAGTTATGCTAATATCTAAAATACTAATAACTCTTTAGCTAGATACTGACACTGTAATACTAATTAAACGAAAATTGTATTTGTAAAAAGAGAAAAACCATATAAGGTAAGGCAGAGATTCACATGCTTCATCTAACGCTTCGCCACTGACAGGCACATATGGTAAACAATTCCCTACAGCGAATCCAGTAGAATCTAAGTTTAAAGGTACTGAATTGCCGAGAAAAAGAGAGCAATTTAGCGTAAGTAACCTCTAGTACCAACTTTTAATACAAAAATATCCCGACTCAATATTTATGACTACTAATATTTTAAAAAAAAATTACCGCTAAGCTCCTTCACTACAGCTGTACCCATCCAATAATATTTTATTATCTTGTCGAGAGACCGACCAAAGCGAATGAAATGACGGGTTTTTTTCTATATTAAGAAATGAGAGAAGGCAAAAGAATATTTTCGGAACTTCTTTAAATCGGTAACGTTGTGGTCATGCCTTTAGGTCATTTAATTATTTGCGTTCCTAAATACAGATATTGATTTATATCGAAAAATGAATGTTTAGAGTTCGGTGCAAATAATGATTAATTATAATAAAACTTTCTCTATATAACAACGGGTAGGCATTGCCTATAAATATTACTAAATCTATACTTATGTACCTTTGTATGTATGTATGTATATCCGATTATATACTGTACGAGTGTACGTATATACATATTCATAGCGTTGGCGCACAATCGTAATTAGAACTAATTGAAGAGGTCTGCTATAAGTCAAGTCTTACAAGACAACTTCATCAATAAAATTCATCCATAGAAAATTAATTGACCTGTTGAATGTAATTGATCGAAGTATAGTAATGCCGAAAAAACGTAATTAAAAGGATTTTCCGAACCGAGTAATCATCACTAAGCTTTTCATTATTTAAATTAGAGCTTTTTCTACAAATAGATAGAGGTATGATAGCCATATTATTGAATGTTATATATATATAGATATTAGGGTTGTCCATATTTAATATTTTTTCAATTAAATTAGGAAAATGTCAAATGTAACGTCACACCATTCGTTATCGTTGCGATTACAGCGAAAAAAGTATGAAATTTTTAAAATTACATGAATAACACATGAACTGCCTAAACGTAATTTTCGTTATTCACGGTATTTCATGGGAGTGTATATAAAAATAAAAATTTTGCAAATGTCACGTCAAATTAATTCAAACAAAATGTCAAAAACTCCAACCCGCTTAAGTTCCAAAAATTAACCGTTGGACAAAATTTGTACAGGGACCCGATTATTATTAAATTTATAAGAAATTAATAAGAAAATTTTTTTCTTAACTAGTATAGCTTTAATACCACAATAATTATATTCAATACAGATGAACCACATTAATTCGAACCCCATTAATCTGGACTTTACTTTCAAAAAAATAGTAATAAAGAAAAAAACGCGAACAAAAACTAAATTGTAAGTGAAAAACTCTTTAGGGCAAGTGCATAGTGAACGCCGGTGAATCGGTTAGTAGTAGCTTAGTAGTAGTTAGTAGTAGTAGTAGTAGTAGTAGTAGTAGTAGTAGTAGTAGTAGTAGTAGTAGTAGTAGTAGTAGTAGTAGTAGT
>JANSTT010018401.1:0-13931 GCA_026745375.1 Platyura marginata
GTCAAAATCGGCTGAAAAATGGCGGAGTTATTCAACATTTCAATAGGCCCTGTCTAGATGGCGCACCCTGTATATAAAGTAAAGCATTAGAATTGGTGATTATTTCTTCTTTATAAATGTATATAAAGTAAAGCATTAGAATTGGGAATTATTTCTGTAATGAATATTCGGCAAGACAAATAGTCCTGCGATAAATTGATCGAAGATCACACCGTGGCGATCGTTGGTTATTGGTATTGATTTATATTGTGCCTTTCATTTGAGTCCGGTCAATTTATCTCATCATAGACAATTTATCTCGTACATTTTTTTTTGGTGATCGTTCTGAGATTGATATTCTATAAACTCACCAAATGCAGAAAGAACTCAAAATTCTTACAATTATATGATTAAGATAATTAAAATTTTACAATATTCCATAACATTAATAAAAAAAAAACTTAAGAACAGTCATGCTTAAAAACCCAATTTTCTAAAATTTGTGAATTTTTTTATTTATAATATAAAAAAAAATATTTTAAAATATAATATTTTATCATATTTACTAACTAATTAGTATCACCTTAATTAATTTTGTTTCTTAAGAATTTGTCTTTGCTTGTTAATTACATACAGTCTCTGAATATTCATTCTGAATAAAAAATTATTGATTAAATAAAACAATTGAATAGTCTTTTTAATGCCGATAGTAAATTAAAAAAAAAACAAATCTAGAATGTCAATATGTACTATTTTTACGTCTATTTAATGATATTGTTTTTATGAATTTTGTTTATTTTTGTATCTTGAATAGTCTGGTCTTACAGTATTTTTCGAGACAGATTTTAAATGTGTATATAAGAAATATTTTTTAATACTTTTCACTTAATTTTGTTACCTTATATTCTTTAAATTTCTGAACCTTTATCCTCTACGGTTAGAATTGGAACTCATTACGTTTATTTAAAGGTGATGCGACAACTTGAGGGGAAAATGTAAAAAAAAAAAAAAAATTTATCGTCGATTTGAAAATAATCAGTCAGTCGATTTTGCGTAGTTTTTAGCAGGAAAATAATCTGCTTAATGTATACGTACACCGATTAATGTGTAGCAGAAATGAAAGTGCGTTTCAATCTATTGATATCAAAGACTCAATATAAGCAGGTATCTCAACCCAGAGATGGCGCTGCATGTACCGTTTTGAAATCTGTTTTTTGAAAATCCTTATTTATCGAGATATTTTCATGAAAATTGGTAAATGGGGGTTTTGAGAGATTGCCGTTTTTTCCAGAAATCGTGAAAGATAAACTATACACTCATTTCTAGCCGGTGTAATAGAATCTGCTTACATTTTTACAACTTTCCTGATGACAGGACGGCCGGTAGTTGTTTCTGACTATAGAAATGATTCAAAATCGTTCCAATTTACCTAAGTATTTATCTACACATTTATTTTGACAAGTCACTATTAGTCAGTATTAATATAAAGTTTGAAAGATGTCGCTATTGAATTTTACAACCTTTTCCTATATTTTTTAGTACGAATTCAAATTTCAAACAAAATTCCTTCTAAAATTATCTGCTAAAATATTAAGCAGAAATTACGCAAAATCGACATGCAGATCTAAGAAAAATTAATTTATTTGCCAAACAATGATTTCTTCAAGGTTTTAACAAACGTATTGAATTAGATAATAAATATGAATCACTTTAAATATATTAATATGATCATATGACCTCGACATTTGTATATATGGCGAATTGCAGAGAAACTTAGGAAAAATTATATGTACCGTGCCTAACGGTCATAACTTATGTATGTTAAAGAGTTTTAACAATAGAATGTCACTATCCACTGTTGTTGTGGATATTTCCAATTATTGACACCTAACTCAAACAACAATACTTCTAGGCAGACAAATACCCTTTCAGAACAAAAATCACGAAAAAATTTCAAATGAATATTTAATGCAAACAAAAATCACCATAACCGGTACCGAAAATTTACTGTGGTCACTTGTTCTGATATTGAATACTTTGAGCGTGACAACTTAGTTAGGAAGCAAAATTTAATTGTGATATGCAATCAAATCTGGAAAAGGAAATTTGAATAAATGTCGGTTGACTGAAATGGCCGCCAGTATGAATAAAATTGAAATCGCCGCCATGATGGAATTTAATATATTTTTAAAATTATTTCAAAAAATACTGGTAAAAGAACAGTATAAAACCAAATAGTTAAGTATGTACGTTTCATCACACCAACAGTAAAAAAAATTAAATTAAGTTCAGTTTATTATGTAAGTGCAGTAAAAAATTACTGTTTGCATCTTAACGTTTATATGTATAGGTATGTATGTATGTATGTATGTTATGCATAAATAAATAAGAAAATAAATACTATTAATTAAAAAAAAAAATTAAATAAATCACTATTTAACCTATGTAGCTATGTGCGTCTGTTTTGGGATGAAGATTGGTGAAAATAAAAATAACAAATGACAATAATAATAATAATAATAATAATAATAATAATAATAATAATCATAGTAATAATAATAAAAACGAACACACACGGTGCATGCAAACATCTATGTATGTATTATGACCGAAAACATTTGGGGGGTGGGGGAGGGAGGCAGGTGTGAATGATAAGCCATATTTTCTCTATTATATTCTGGCAATATATAAAATATAAAATGAATTACAGACACAAATCGCTTTGCATACACAACGTGCAACTATAAAATTGGCATTAATTCACGAAACTGCATTTAAAATTAAAATCATAAAAAAAAAACACACAAAAAAAATTATAAGACGAACACAAATTTGTCCACTATACCTCTGTATCATCATCGTCAACATTTTGATGTCGACCATTTGCTGAACTTCGTTGATGTTGTTTTCGTGGATCAAATGCATCGACTACAATTTGTTCGGTTCCTTTTATTTCGGCTCGACAAAATGGGCAACCCTTAAAAAAAAAATGCAAAAAAAAAAAAATTATTAGAAAATCTCATTCGCTCTGTGGGACCAACATTTTTGATTTAATTCTAAAATATAAATCTTCATAAAATTTGTACACATTCGGTAGGAATTGTCTAACTAAGTCCAATGTGCAACATTTCTAAGCTACAAAAAAAACCGATCCCATCTAGATTTACAATTATTCAATTTATTGGTCGTTAGGGTGCTATTTTTAAAAAAATAGTTGGATATTTTTAAGTAGGTTAAGTAATTATTTTTAAAATTCCACTTCGATGGTCTAAGTACCACAACGTTAGCTCATTTATTTAATAATTGTGTATAATTAATAACTGACCTGGTCAGTGAGTTTTATTTATAGGTCAAATTTCGACTGTTTCTTTACTACATCTTAGTGTTATTGTATGAAGGGAGGTTTTTGCTAAAGTATCCGAACTTTTTGACCACTTTCCTAGTTAAGTCCATTTGACATGGTCTTTTTTAGTGATTGTCAGATTTTTGTGGTCATCGATAAATACATTGGAATTGGCGACTAGTTCAACCATAGAGCTTGCTCTCGGTCTCTTACAGTGCATAGTCTGCATTATAGTAATTCTGATTGCTACACTCCCACACAGCAAATTTCAATGTTTAATTATTAATGGAATATTAGTCTGTAGGAAAGGGGATTTACTGAAATTAATGTAGAATCTGGACCATCCGCTCCCAGATCAACTACCGGCTTTACAAATAACGCAGAAATATTCGTCTGATGAAAAATGTTCAGAAAATATTTCTCAAGGGCGGTGTATTTGAAGCTGGAACCTGCTGCATGGCATTCAACAGTCATAACCACAACGATTAAGGAAAATCGTTTGACAATTTTTTGTTGTTGTAATTATAGAAGCAACAGTTTGAATGGTTTGAATAATTTTCGTCTTAAAAAGACTAACAAACCCTGATTATTTAGTCAATATTAACATTGTAATACCAGGTGATTTTTTTTTGGTATTACAAGGGTTAAAAGGTTTGGAAATCAATGGATAGTAAAAGTCATCTTAACCTTCAAGCGGGCGCGCGGTGTCGAATCGACTGCGCTCAATACATTTTTGTTTATAATATTATTATTACTCGTCACATGCATTTCTCATTCCTAGTAGCCACTATGTGCGAAATAAACAGTTTACCTCCGCTCTCCGCACTCCTCCACCCCACAGATCGCTATTGTTTTAGTCGCGGCGCAGACGTCAAAAGCACATCACGCGCTAATAATCGAAATATTTGCAGAAGACACACTACATTCATTTGCAATGAATGTTATCTTGACGAAGAAACTGATCCTGAAGAAAACTAGAACTAAGTTTAATTATGTTTTATTCTTATTTTGTCATTTTTATTGTTTTTTTACTAGATATATAAACTAGTCTGAGGTATGTAAGAAGGTTTTGTGTTCCTAAATTGTTTTTTGATTTTATAATTGCTTTTTTACTGAGTTACTTGTTTTCAACAATTTAAGTTTAAACACAATGATAATGTATCTGAATACACAAATATAAATGATTATTGGTTAATTAGTGTTTTATTTCACTAATATATCCTATAGGTCTTTTCGATTACGCCCGACCGCTGCCGTTACAAATAACCGCGCGCCGCTTAAAGGTTAACAGAATACTTCTAGATAAGGATTAACTATTTTTCTCTGAATGGGTATTACTGTTCGTATTTAAAAAAAAAAAATATTTTTTTTTAATTATTATTTATTATTATCACAACCTTTTTTTTCAATCATTACTAATACCACAAAAAATAATATAATAAAAAAAAAATTAATTGAAAATTTAAATTAAATTCTTTATGAACCAAATGATAAAAAATGTCTTGTTTTATCGGCCCAACAAAATGGTCTTCTTTCCAATTTCGTAATTTTTGTTTGGATTCCATGAAGACCAAAATTTCATAGAAGTAATATGGCTACTTGGGGATGACTCCCAATTAATGCGAGTTCGATTCTCCAAAATGTCACTTCCAACAATTTTATCGGTACGTTGAGGAAACGTCTTAAATATTGGATAATTTTCCTCAAACTGATTTGATCCCACGCAACAAAGTACTTCATACCACTGATCCTTTTCACATAAGGTGGCCTCACAAAATCTACTTATACTTCCCGATGTACAACTTAAGTATACTTTCGATTGATACTTATGATTATCGCACAATCTAATAAAGATTAGGATTATATTTGTTGATGGTGAAAAACGAAACCATTGATGATCGTTCGAATTTAATGTAACGCCATAATTAACTTTCCAAAAAAATGGAAACATAAAAAATCTATTAGTACTGTAGCTGTCCACATAAAACATATCAGTCTTTAGTTTGCGTATATATTCTAATCTAGCTTCATCGAAATATTTTGGAAAATGTTCTGCACATTTGTCAATATGGTGGAATGGCATTGTTGGATATCTAATCAATTTTTCGCCATCCTTTAAAACCATTTGTTTGTTTGACGACGTTGGTTCCAAATTTAATCTTTTACATTCTGCCTCACACCAAGTTATAATATGTTCAAATAAATGGAACTCTTGAATTGTAAATCGGTTCAATGAAAGTATTTTCAAAATTGCATCTACACTTAACACCTTAAAAGAATCAGTCGTCATAGCTGCAGCTGTATTAAGTCGTATAATTTCTTCGCACTCATCTACGAATTCATTCTTCAGCAAAAAAGTTTGTTCATAATATTCGCACACATTATTTGGAGTCAATTTTGGTTTTGAAAATGTCCACAAGATATTCCCTAGCTCTGTAATATCATATTTGTCAACCAGATACATTAAAGCGATCATATTGTCAACGGTTAAATTAATGTTGTCGATATAAAACCAACGAAACATTTCTTTGTAAATTTCTGAACTATAATCCGTAATGTAAACGTTTTTTTTATCTTTCCATTCGCCAAGAAAATGTGCAGCAAATACAATTGATTTCGAAACCAGTAAATCACTGTGAACGGATATTTTGACATTTTCATCGTTAAAATGAAAAACTACATCCTCCATCGATGTATTTATCAAAAGTGCATTAGGATGTTCGGTTCCATTTTTCATTTTTAAGAGATCTTTCGCTGAAATTTCCACTGATGAAGTATTTGAGCTCGTTGCTTCCATTTTTTTGTTTTTGTTGTTGAAAATTTTCGATAATTTTTGATGCACTAACTAAATACAACTACAGGCACAAATTCACAAATAACAATGTAAGTAGTTATGTTTAATGGGTACACAAATAACAATGTAAGTATGTTTAATGGGTATGTTTAACGGTATACAATAATTTTACTCTTAGTGACTGGTCACCGATGAGGACGAAAATCAACTGTTCTTTGAGAATTTGAAATTTAAAATAATTTTTATGTGATTCTAATCTTCACAAACAGATTTGGTGGAAGATTTTTTTTAAAAAAAAGGTAAAAACCATGCTTTGCAACCCAAATGTTAAATAGCGAAGGCAGATGTTATTTTACTTCAGGTATAAATTACATTGTAAAGCTGTAAGTTCTTCTGTTCCATCAACGGCATATTTTATGCCTGCAGCATTATAGGTAGGTATACCGATTTTAAATATATGTTCAGCAGGTACGAATTTTTTTTGGATGTATAGGAATGAGTACTTTCGTAAGCATAAATAGGATAATAAATTCATCAATTCAAGTAGTTTATTATAATAATCTTTTTTCGTGTAAAAAAGAGACAATTAAGTTCTCATCTTAAACTAACTTAACTCTAATCCTACCAAGGTGTGTCTTCGAGACACAATTCAATTTCAAAAATTCTACCACTCATTTATTACGTATATTACCAATCGGAGACTTTATGTATTTTATCATTCGACATTTTTACATACAAAAAAAACCAAATTTTTTTTTTAACGTTTTATCCACGTTAAATAGCCTGATTGGATTAGGGTTAATTAAAATATCATAATATTCACTTCAAAGAATCCCCCAAATATAGAAAATGAGCTTCCGTAATTGAGAAATCCATTCTGTAGTGGAAGTATGTAACTTTATTTTCTCATCTGGTTGTCGTCGTTGACGAGACGATCTCATGGCTTTTTGTTGGTACGTAACATTATCGCCTCGCCATTTTTTTTGTACTAGATTTTCTGTTATAATTATAAACTATTGTGTAAACCCACTTTTGGTTTTGATGTTTTAAAGTGAATTGTCAAAAATTGTTTTTAAAGAGCTATTTTGGAAAAGTTTTGGTTGAAATTTTGAAATGTTTTGCTTCAACTCTCAATTTTTCGAGAAACTCTACTATCATTTGGAATTGTTGGTGTGTTGTAATTTTTACCCTAGAATTGAAGTTGTTTTATGAATTTTTTGAAGAACTATTAAAAATATGATTCTTAAAACTTAATTAATTAAAAAAGTAGAATAATATTACTAATAATAATTAATAATAATTTTTTTTTAATTTTTATGATTATTTTTTGGATCCACCATTATTTGTTTTTTAATTTTTATGATTGGATGTCCTAAAAAAAATGTTTTTTGTTTTGTAAATTTTCTTTGACAAGGCCTTACCTTTCTAAAGAATATTTATGGATTGCGAAAAGAAAATTCCAGATAGGTGTCAAATATGAAGGAGCCATCAAAGGGGTCCTAATTTTTTATTTATCCCTTATATCATTAGCAACCAAGGTCTCAATAGTTCTTGAAGCTTCATAACCTTAGAATAATTATAAATCTTTCAACAAGTCACTGTCGATTCAGCTATTAGCTTAATAAATTTGGTCAAACACAGGACATCTTATATGTCGTTTTTGTCTCGAAGAGGACGAAATTGTAAAACAATTTTTTTTTATGAATATAACGTTTTAAACTCACCGAAAACTAAATCGCCCTAGAGGCTATATAATACTTCAACGGATGTCTGGCAAAACGACCCCCAGAATATACTAAAATACATAAATATTACATCGCTTGTAGTGCACATTTAAACAGGTGACCGCAAAAGGGGAATTACAATAGATTCTAAGGGTCACAGTGAAAAATTGCCATTAATGCTATCCACCCACTAATTCCAACAAATACAAATCCAAAGGGGGTATTAAATACAAAATTGCAATATTGTTGTTTGACAACATTTTCCAACATTTAGTTTAGATCGTTTTTTTTTAATAGCAAATTATATTCTGTTATTGCACGGATTGATGAATGTTGAAGTACATAATTTGTATAAAATAGATTCTTTTTCACATGCTGCTATATATTTAAAAAAAAAATCGTGAGTTAAGTGCAACTTATACTCAAAGTTCATGAACTGAAAAAATGTTGAGAGCCTCTGACCTAGAAAAACGAACTTTATATAAATAAAACAAAGAACTTTTTTTTTCTACCAAGAATCCACAATTATGTGAAAAGGTTTTGCTTTGTATATAATACTCGTATACAAAATAAAAAAACAGCTGAGTTTAGCAGATGTCCATTACATTTGAACGCGTGAGACTTTCAACAATAGAGATAGGTTATGTATGAATGAGCTCATTGAATCTTCATCAATACAAAATCATTTGTACATTTTTAATTATAAGATGCATAATAAGAATTAAAAAAAAAAATTGTTTTGTCTTTTATATAAATCTTCATGTGGTTAGAGATTTTCTGTAGACTATTAAGGAAAAATATTCCTAGACAAACACCAATAAACACTTTAATTCATTTTACTTGTAAAAATGAGTTTTAGTATAATTACGGTACTCTCAACTGGACACTTCCGACTAAAATACCACTATTGACAAAATACATGCTGACATTGCTCTACACATGAGTTTTGGAGTTTATTTATTTTGGTTAAATGTAAGTGTAAACAACATGTATACTCATACACATCTTTCTGGAATCTAATTGAATCTAGTTGGAACTACTGCTACTGAAAAACTGAGCAACTATAGACGAAATGTCCCTTATTAAGATCTTATTTGAATAATCACTCTATATGGAATGAGGTTGTCTGAGATTTACATCTTTCAATAAATTTTTGAGTTATTTTTCAATAAAAAAAAAAAAACAAAACAAATTACCTGTCCCTCCGAATCTACTTGCCACGATGTTAAACAAGGTGTACAAAGTAAATGTCCACACGGTTCGATTCTTATATCCTTATCGTTTTCCGCACATATTTTACATAATTGAAACGTACTTCCTATAAAAAAGAAAAGAAAAACAATCGATAAAAAAAAAAAAAAAACGTGATTTGTAAAATGATGCCATCATTGTGTGCGAAAAAAAAATGTGACATTAGCAACGAAAACAACAACAAATGAAAAATCAATTACCCATTTCACAATAGAGTTCATATTGTTCTTGTGTTACGGTAATATGATCTTCCATGGGACTTTGTACGGCAAACGAGAGGTCGGGGTTGACTGGTCGTCCGTCAGGAAATAAATAAAAACCTTCTCTGTAAGATGTTTGTAAACATTAAATTTTAGTTATTTTCCATCATCTTGGTCAAGTTTTGTAAAACCAACCAAGAGAAAATTAATCTATTTGTACAACTCTCATAATTCATTACCTATGGCCATCAAGTAATGCCTGGCAGAGGGATTTATTTTGCGGAATGGTCTGTAATATTTCTCCATCACCAGTTACGTATCCTATTGCCCATTGACCTAATCGTGTACATGATAGCCTATTCATTAATTAATTAAATTTCATTAATTTTATTTTGTATTTTGAATTGAATAGAGATAATTGTGTTACCTAAAGACATAGCTGCCTGCTTTATGAATATATTTTTGTAACCTAGCCTTAACTTCGTCATATGTTAAAAATGCCACATAGCCGGGATGTGTCACGGCCAATATCTGCCAATTCCTTAACAGTGTACTCCATGGCTGAAATAATCTAAATAAACAAAATAATATTAACGGACAACATTTGGAACAATTGAGATTTCTAAATTATTATCAACTAAATTAGTATGTATTAGTGGTGCTAAGTATGGTTCGTTAATAAGTAATGAGGATAACTAAAACAGTTTATTCAAATACTTCAACAAAATATTTAAATTCCACTAGTTTTTGTTGTTGACGCGTCTTCATCGTTACCGAACTTTAGTTTAACAATTTTGCTTCCATACACTAAAAAATAAGTTGACGAGCTTTGTTTTCACTTTTAAATTTCGAGTTTTTGTGTTTTCTCCAATTGGGCATTTTTTATAGTAACCAGTAAATAAGCAATAATTAGCTATGCCGATTATAATATACCCTTATGAGTATTAGGCTAAGGCCTAATTGTATGGAAACTGATTTGCAAGGCGGAAAACTTGCCTTATGATAAGTCTAAAGAAGCCTGAAAATTTTGGTTTTGATATTTTGAGATCTTCATTCGTTATAAAGCCCCCTGAATTTATGTAATATACTGTTTTTTGGGTAAAATGTTGTTTCACGACGATAGTTTAACTTTTAGAGGAAAACTTTACTATAAAAAGTTACAGAACGTTAAAAACTACATTAAAATGATTTATTAAATTTTGCACTAGGGTGCACCGTTACCAAGATATTTGGAATTTAATAGTTATAATTGTAGTTTTTTTATAATTTTGTCTATCTAAATTTAATGACAAATGTTTCCCAACAAAAATTTCTGATTGATTGTCATATTAATTATTTTTGTGAGATCATTGGTTCCTGAGAAAATTACTCCTGAATCGAACAAGCTATAAGGGTGATGGAGGTTCTGTGAGTACCTAATTTTGATTTATTAGAAGAGAAAAAATGAACAGGCGGCCGGCCTAATTGAACAATTTTCCAGTTAAACGAGTGCCACCTACTCTCTTAATATTTAAAATTCATTACACAAAAGAACACATACAATGAATGTACAAATTCATTGTGAATATTGTTATTTTTATATAGGATTCTCGGTTTAAATAAATTATTGATAAATAATGATGAAGTTACGTATTTGAACCATTTGGATTAGAATTTATTAATGTTGCGAGTTGGGCGAACAGCTGAAACATAAATTGAAATTGGCTGTTGAGATGTTCATTTCAATAAAAAAATTTCATTTTGAAGAATTAGACATTACAGAATGTAATCTTGTAACATAAAAAACATTCAAAAAAAATTCATATTAATTAATATTTGAAACATTTCTACATATCGTTTATGTAGAAGAAAAACTCACTATCTACAACTCGTTTTTTTACATTTTCATATGTAATTTTCAATTATCAATCTATTGTAGAAGACGATATTTTCTATCTTAATTAATTACAAAGAAAAATCAAATTTAAAATTTATTATTTCATTGACTGCAATGTTAAAAGTTAATTTTATCTATATAAATTTGAAATGTGATGGTGGGCCGCTAATAACTGGATCGTCGGGCCCTCATGTTTAACATGCCTGATTACCATTTTGAAATAGGTAAAGTTCTTTTATTAGATTTATTATATAACGCCAATTAAAGCTATATATTTTAATTTAATTAGCGGTTTAGTGAAAGAAAAAAATTCTTCAAATACTTAATAAGTACAAACGGAAACAAAATAAAAAAAAAACACCACTGTAACTAATTCGTGTCTAAAGCACATTCATTAAAATGCGTAAATAATTCTCATCAATTTTAAAAATATAAATTTAATAGAGCAAATCACGATGTGTATAGTGTAGAGGTGTACGAAACAAAAAAAATAACTAAAAACTTACCTAGTGAACACATCAAATTCAAAATTCGATATATAATCATTGCACGTTAGGTCTATGGTCGTTTTTAAAGCCATCGCTTCTAGTCCTGACGATATCGGATGAACTTTGGACAATTCCTGTCGAAATATCTTCCAAGGGACTAGTGTGCTGTAAAATAAAATTTAAAAAAAATGTTAATTAGGTATACTAAAGTAAATCGCGGTTGTATGCACAAATACACATAGACTCTCTCTCTCTCTCTCTCTCATTTTATTTTCTTGTCAAGGTGGGCTTCGCATATATAGGTATGAATGTGTAATCATGGGTGTCTTCATTAAAATAGTCTATTTTTAAAATAAAGTTTATGAATTTAAAAACGATTCTTTCGTTCGTGAGAAAAATGTCTAATTACTTGATTTAAGTAAGTATAATGAATTTAACATTGAATTAAAATCATTTGTAGGTAGTCACAATGAATCGAATATTTAATGCTTTTAGTTAATTAATTAAAATTAATACAACATTTAGTATAAGTATGTTATGTGTTAGTTGTTATTAATGAGATGTTTGTTAAAAGAGGTGACACATTTTTGCATTAACTTGATGTGTTGATGTTAATTGAGATTAAATGAGTTGAATGACGGATTCAAGTAGTCTGAATGTAGTTCAATAGATAAATATACATATGCACATCTTATTTATTTTTGGTATTTTGTTTGACTTAATTTAAAAATTAAAAATAAAATCATTACTTAAAGTATAATTACTGGCAAATCTTTTAATTCGCAATAGCAATTCAGAATCGACTAATCGGTCACTAATTACTGTCATTTGTAACTCCTTACGGTTTAAAGTTTTGTTAAGTTTAAATTAAATTTGTTCTAGAAGAAATTGGGTTCTCCTTTTATTTTATCCGACTCGAAGGATCATTAGTAGGCTTTTCAGAAAATGATCATTTTTAAACAAAAAATTGTGGTTTACGTACCATATTTATTAATAATTTACTGTAACGGTACAAATACTATTTACAGTGGCCGTGGCAATTTTTAGAAAATTTTACTCTAACAAAATTTGTTTTTAAAAATCAACTTTATATTCAAATTTATTTTTTATCTGAAATCAGATAAACTTATCCAGGAACAGAAAATATTTTCAAGCTCGTAAGTACGGTTCTATAATTTTTCATTCACACAAATCTAACTTCATAATGGTACGATTTGCAATCTTTACAGATAGGGAATTTATATACTTTTAACCACATAAAACTGAGATAACAACAATAATAAAGAAAATCTACTCTTCTTGAAATGGCTAATGTTTTTAATAAGACTGAACGGGTTAAGTTGGGTGGATATCTGTTACATTTGTATTCCTTCTAATGTTTTATTTTACCAAACCTACGTAATTTTACACCACAATGAAATTGAATACGTCCTTAAGCTTTTTATTCAGAACAATTTAAATTGAATCTTCGTGTGAATTCGTAATAATTCTCAAAACTCAAAATTTATTGTTATGTTAAAAGAGTTTTCTGTTTTTCCAGGAAGTAGGGCATCAATTTGATATTTCTGGAAAATATATTTTCATTTCGGCAAACACACTCCATTGAAAACATTTATTGTTGCAGATATTAAAAAAAAATATGTATGAGAAATAATTATCATGTCCCCAATGGTAACGAATGAACGAAAGATATATGGAAAATGAAACCTTAAGAATATATTTTCTAAATTATTTACGGAAACGTTGACATATTTTTTTATATCTAGAAATATTAAAATCCCTACACCTACAAATGAAATCTTAAAAAAACTAAATATTTATGTAATTTATATATTTTCTGGGTTTGAATGACGATAATCAAATTTCGTTTTTATATAAAAATTATCTTTAGAATGGGATTTTAAAATAAAAATAATGTAAAAAAAAAATTCAAACACGTGGCATGGCCTCGTTCTTTTCTCAAAAATATCATAAGGAAGTAAATTCAATTAAAAAAAAAACATGAAAATGTCTTTTACATCTAAGTACTTATTTCTTTCTAAAAAAAAACATGAAATTCCAAATAATAAAAAAGTTCCTTCATTTATTAATTTAAGCAATTAACTATACAGTGGAGTTACTTAGTTTTGACTTTTTCATATGCCTTATGCTACAATTACACGAACTGTTAAAAGTAACAGTTACTGCTGTTTTTCTGCTAGTTGGCAACAGTTGCCGTGTAATCGCCTCAACAGTTGATAACAGTTGGCGACAGTTGTCTCAACTGTGACTGTCAA
>JANSTT010018402.1:0-11697 GCA_026745375.1 Platyura marginata
AAAAAAAGAAAAAAGACATAAAAAAAGACCCAAACGAAAAAAAAAAAAAAAGAAAAAAAAAAAAAAAAAAAAAAAAAAAAAAAGGAAAAAAAAAAAAAAAAAAAAAAAAAAAAAAGAAAAAAATAATAAATAAAAAAGAAGAAGGAAATCCTTCTAACGCAACGCAACGCCAAGCTATATCAATGAATATTGAATGAAGAAAAATGTGATTTCCTTAGGTATAATACAACTGGTTTATTTATCTATTCCATTAGAAGTTTTCTATTTGACAAATGAATTTATTGGATTGTGTGCTAGAAAATGAATCCCATGCCAAAATGGTTATGTACAAAAGTGAATGGAAAACTTTTAAACATGATTATCCTATACTTATATTACATATGTATATGTATATATACCTACAGTAGAATCTTAAAAAGTCGAACGCTCTAATACTCGAATACAATTTTGGTTATATAAAAATCTCTAAAACTCGAACACGCCACTCTCGAAATCTTAAACAGTAAACAATACAATTTTACTAAAACTCGAACATACCACTCTCGAAAACTTGAACAGATTCATTAATTTGTACACAGTAGAATCTCGAAAGGTCGAACGGTCTAATGCTACGATTACACGAACTATTAAAAGTAACAGTTACTGCTGTTTTTTTGACAGTGGGCAACAGTTGCCGTGTAATCGCCTTAACAGTTGATAACAGTTGGCGACAGTTGTCTCAACTGTGACTGTCAAAAAGTAGCAGTTCGTGTAATCGCATTGCACCGTTGCAACTGTCGCTTTTGGTGAATTTTCACAGTTATCAACTGTGACTTTGGCAACTGCTATTGCCAAAGTCACAGTTGACAGTTGTCGAAATCTCGAAAAGTCAAACACAATTTTACTTATATAAAAGTTTCTAAAACTCGACCATGCCACTCTCGAAAAATCGAACAGTTTCACTTATTTGTATATTTTTTAACTTAAAATGTTTTAAAATGCAATTTGTGTTTGTAAGAATGTCGATTTATTGTTATTAGAACAATATTTCTATTAATTTTTGCATTTTCTAAGAAAAAATCGCTCATCAGTTACAAGTTTAGGCATTTTTGTTTTCTTTGATACATCCAGTGGCGGAAAAAAGTATTCGGAAAAGACTTTTTTCTAAAAAGAAATACATTATGTTAACTGTTTACGAATGTAATGAGGTTTTATATTTAAGAAAGTCTTTTCCGAATACTTTTTGTTCGCTACTGTATTTTGAAATTGATTTATCATTCTTGCTTGATTTTTTCTCCGTCTGTGTTTATTTTTGTAAAGTGAAGTGCAGACAGTCATCGATATGAATAAGAAAAAGTTAAACTTTTCATTCCTTGTTGAGTTAAATAGAGGTGTTTTGTGTAACTTCCCGTGCCAAAAGGGTTTTGTGTCGCATAGTCTACTTTATAAGTAGAATAAACATAAAATAAGCGGCATTTAAAATGTTCAAAACCATCTATAAAGAAAACTGGTTTATCAAGCAAAATGGAAGCATACAGTGATTTTAAACGAAAAGGCCCCAAAAATATATTAACTTCTGGAGAAATATTAAATTTCTTTCGTATTAAAAGGACCAAATGTTGATTTAATTTATTTTTAGTAATAGATGGGTGTTAATTTATCCATATTTTGGCTTAAAGTAATACAACTTATATACTCTCGAAAACTTCAACTGGGGTGGAATTATTCTGTTCAAGTTAGTGAGATTCTACTGTATATACTTATGTATATGGAATATGGATAGAAAATGTATGAGCATTTTATTGGAAATAAATCTGTTCGTATTAATTTTCGGGTGATTTTATGACATGTTTCTAACATTTTGTACACATAATAATAATAATAATAATATTAAGTTGAATATTTTTCGTTGCCCATAATAATAAATTTATCGACTATGGAAAATGGCACATTCGAGATTGGTTTATTGCAAATTGATTTCTTTCCAAAAGTGAAATTGTTCTTTTCTTATATATCCGTTCAAAGATGATGGCACTGTGAATCATTATTCTCTTCTGGATAATAAATTTCTGCTCTATAAATTTGAAGCAATGCAAAAAGAACATTATATAGCCGTTAAGTGAAGAAAAAAAACGTGTTGATAGAATGTACAAACATATACTTAAGAATGTATAGGTAAATAGAATATACACACACACACACAGTGTCATACTAGGGGATTTCCTTTTAATTAAAATTTATAACAAGGAGCAAAATATCAATTATATACAGATTTTATTATTTTTTTTTTAAAAAAAGGCTGCTAAGTATATCTGCACGGTTTCCACACTAAACTACTCTTCCTCAATCACGTCTATCCATTCCCCACACCCAAAAAAAAAATTAATTGCTCTAATATATGGATTACTCGTATATACATATGTACCTTATCTATATATATATTTTGTTTGGGGGCCCTAGAAGGGTTAACGGTAGGTTAATTATAAAAACCATCTAGTTTTTAACAAAATTCTGTAGTCGGACATTGATTTTGCCCATTTTCAAAATCAAGTCCTTACAAAAACGCCACTGCCAAGTAATTAGATCAACGCAATTTTTGAGTTAGCGTATTAGCGTATACAGGCGACCGAACTATACTTAGGCTATGTACATAGTGAACGCTAAGAGCAATTTGACTACCGTGCAAGAGAGCTGGGCAATGCATGTTAAATACAAGTGTTCGCAGTAGAAGCAGAGCGAGGCGAAGCGCAATGCTTTTTGTAGCATTTCAAAGCGAAGAAACAGTTCAGTACTGTGTTTTTATGTTTTAGCGTGTGAGCGTTTAGTTTTTTTTTATACTTTCTTCGGGATTTTGAGTTTTACTGCGTACGCTTTTTTAATTGCTTTAATACAAGTGGTGAAAATCGCCATTTTGTGCTCTATAGATTGAAAAATTCTTTTTGACGTTAAACGTTTTGGAACACTTTCAGACTCGAAATAATCTTCGTCTGACAAATCTACTTGGAAATGATGAAAAATCTAAAAATATCTTCGCTTCAATAATAAACAGCTTCGAATCGACTATAGCTTTCACTATTAACAACTTTGCTTCGCTTCGCCCTTCGCTTTGCTCTTCGCGTTCACTCTGTACGCAGCCTTACTACCAACATTTGTATGACAGTTTTACGATTAAAAATGTCCAAAATGTAAAGAAACAAATTTTTGAAATTTAAAACAATGTGTGGAAACAAAATACCTAGATGGAACTTAAAGAGAGAGAGAGAGCAGCAGCAGGTATTTAATTTTACAGAATAATCTAGCTGGATTTGGCTTTAATTATTATATTCTTCATAGCTTAATTAACTTAAATCAATTATGTATATGACACCTGTTTTTTTAGTTTTTAAACAGCATGGTGATTCTATTCATGATCATTAAGAAGGTTGAGTTGTTTTGATATATGCTTTGTAATATAGCTAACAGTACCGCTATACTCGTAGAAATATTGCCCAAAATAAGAAAGTTGCTTTTTTCTGTATGTCGTAACATTTGACGATATCTAATAGATTTCAGCTAAGGTCGGATAATGGCCTTAGACAGTGGCGGCTCGTGAGAAATATTGATTATGGACGTTGATGGTATTATAATAATGTTCACTCTTAGATTCTGCTTTCATTCTTGTACAAATTACAAAATCTTGATTCAATATTGAAACGATGATTTTCAGGCCTTTGCCCATTTTAATTTCAAATTCACAAACCTCAAGCGATAAATTGTTCCTTTTTTAAGTGGTTCTTAATTCTGTTTCATTACACAAAGACAAACAGTCTAAATTTTAATAGAAAATTAATCCCCCCATTAGGTATAATGTCAAATATAAGTAGACCTAATGATGTATCTTGCTACACTCCAACTTTAATCATATAAATGCGGGTTTACTATTTCAAGCTTTTCAAATTTTGTTTCTTGCACAATACCGGAAGTCGGAGATCTTCAGTTCGTGATTTCTCTAAAAATTGAAATCAAGTCTATACATAGATGTATGTATTACAGTGGCGTACCTAGGAATTTGTGCACAAGCATTGTGTAACTAAAAATTCACGAAATTGATCATACTAATATAAGAATACTAAATGCTGGCAAAACCAAGCTGCTACGCATTAATACAGAACTCTAATCTCTCCATAGATGGTCAAAATATAGAAGAAGTGTATCTGGGAAGTGTAATAACAAGAGAGGAAGGAGCAGAATCTGATGTGTCGTGCAGAATCCAGAAAACCAGAAACGCATATAGAATGCTAAAAAAACCCTCCAGAAATCTATAATTGAGGATTTTCCGAACTAACTGTCTGTCGATTCGACTATACGGCTGCGAGACCTGGAACAAGCTGTGCTTGTCAAAACTTCAGGTCTTCGTGAACAGGTGCTTACGGTGTATAGTAGGTGTGAGGTGTTCAAACAGCATTAGAAATAAAGAACTATGGAGAATCACAAATATGGAGAAGATTGATGCTCAGATTCGTCGAAAAAAATGGAATTGAATCAAAAGCCTAGGGATAAAATTTCACGTGAAGCGCTAGAGTGGAATCCCCAAGGTGCTCGCAAAAAATAGGACAACCCAGAAAAATGTGGCGCCGCGCCATTATCGTCAAAGCTAATGAAAGACAAAAAGATTGGACAGAAGTGAAAGCTTTGGCAACACAAACAGAACGCGACGGCGGCTTTTTGTGGATGGCATCCTCGTGGAATGACAAACGGCCTGATGACGATGATAATGAATGGAAAAAATATAAAAAATAGTCTCGCCATCAATTCAAAGGAAAAATTTTAAAACGAAATTCGCTAAGAACTAACATCCCGTCTAAGTGAATATAAAATGTCTTGTCTAAATAGTATGTAGTGTCTTTTAACGTCTGAGATTCTGGTTTGATGTTAGCTATAATGCCAAAGCCAAAGTATATACATAATACACAAGTGCTTATAATAGTGTGAATGTGCAAAGTTCTAAAAGTTCAAATTGCACTCCGAAACTAGTTTGAAATTAGTTTTTATCGAAACTATTTAATGTTATTCGACTTCTTATATTATTTATTTATCTTCTTGTTTACTTCATGCTTATAAAGATTAATATTCATTTTCATTTAAGTTTTTTTGATTTTTTTAATATTTAATATTTTAATGGTGAGAAATAATTTTTAATTACGAGTATTTTTCCTTTCATTAGACTTAAGACTAAGTAATTTATTTTTAACAACCACAATTATTTACACTATATAAGAAGGGATAGTTTTTTTTTTTAAATTTAAAATGAAATAAAATCACCTTTTGTCTGGATACTCATAAATTATTAAGGATTTAAGTTAAGTTTTGTTTCTTCCATTTTGCCCTTTTCCTTCTTTTATTTTTTACTACCCTGAAACAACCACTTTATTTACAACATTCCTCTCCCCGTTGAAAAATAAAACCGCAGTAAACCACCGCTATATATGTACGTACGTACATAAGTACAATACATATCCGTATGATTATTTAATACATTGCATTGCAAGGTAATGAGTATTCGGGTAAAAAGTAGGGTATGAAATATATAAAAAATTCAACATACAAGCAAAAACGTTTTTTTTTTTCATTTTATAAATAAATGCATTTCAGGTTTTCGAATAGTTAGTTTTTTTTTTTTTTTTTTTTACCTGAACAAGTTCCACAAACAGCGGTGCGGTGCACTGGACAAGCAACTTTTTGCGTATACGTACCAACGAAAAAAAAAATATTCTTGTACTTATATCGAATAAATCCCCAACAGTAACTTTTATACTAAGCCTGATGGCTGATGATTGCGGTGTTTTAGTATCCGGAGGTATCAAACACACACACAATTATTCGAAATAGAAATTTTTCAATATTTTTTAATTTTTTATGAACGGAGAAACCATTGATTAACATTTAACACAAACGAAATATAATAAACAATCAAATCCACTGTAATCCTGTAAAAAGCACAACAACACCAACAAAACAACAATCAAAGAAATAAAAAAAAAAAAAACTGCACTAAACGATCAATCAAAAGGTGTACTTAATTAGAATAATTAGCGTTTTGTATTATAGACAATACAATCAATAATGTAAAGTTTTTTTTACAATTAACTTCTGACATGAAATTATTTCCACGATATTATTTCACATATATGTAAAGCTTTCTGTGGTGTACTGAATGTTAGACCATTAAAAGCACAATACTACGTCATATCATCACGACGTTCAAAACTCCACTGATTTTCTACCGTGATGTTTACAATACAAAATGTCCAAAAGCATTCTCCATACGCTTTCGCTCTTCGATATTTTCTATAATTTCTCTCTCTCTCTCTCTCTCTGCATGTATTATATGCTCTCGATTATAATAAATATATTTTCGTGTGTTGATTTCCATTTTCCATTCGTTTCTTTTATTTTTTTTTCAATTGTCGCTCTTTTCCTCTCCGTAATGATGGTTTTCACAGCGAGTACAGGACGATTTTTTTCCATTTTTTGCTGTTTCATTTTATTATATAGGTAGGTATGTGTATTTTATGCATTTATATTGAATTTGTGCATCGATGCGGTGAAATTGCATTTTTATGAAGGGGAGAAATTTAATTTTGTAATTACTAAATTAGTAATTAAAAATGCCTGCAATGATGAAGAAAATTTATTTAAATATGAATTTTTTCATGAGTTTTTTTTTTGTTTTGATTATAAATGATTTTAATTTTCTTGGTTTTTTTTTATGTTAATTTGTAGTGTTTTTTTTATGTTAATTAGTATTTACGTACAGTCATGTTCGATAAAATAGGGAAAAGTCGAAATTCAGTAAACTGTAAGCATCTGAATTATTTGTTTCACTTTAGAATGTGATTTTTACAGGTATGAAGTAATAGATTTCTTTAGTTTCTGGTTATGATTTCATAGCTTTGAATTTTCCGTACCTATTATTTCGCACAACAGGGTATCCTTAAATACTGCTGCTGTCCTTATTTTCCTTTTATATTTTCGTAGATTTCTCATATATCAATACGAACAAGTAGGAGAAATTACTGAATTTCGAATTTTTCATACAAAATATCCCTTTTCCCTATTTTACTGAACTTGACTGTATTATTGATGGGAGACAATGAAAAATAAATGGGACGTGTTTTTTTTTGTAGTTTTTTAAAAAGTGACACAATTTTATACTTTCTCAATATTAAAGATGTGATTTTGAAACTTTGTATTTTTATATTATTTTAAATTTTTAGAATTTTTTGCGAAATAAAATTTTTGTAAAAAATTAACTCTTTAAGGTCTACATTTTGAACATGAAAGGATTAACCAACAACTTTTTCAAAACTACTCATCATTCTCAGAATTTAATTGGCAATGCTCTCGTAAAATTTTTAATTTTTAGAAAATATTAACCCTTTAAGGTCCAAACGATGCCTTTAAAGGGTTAACTATTAAAAATATGTTAGTGCACAGAAAACATAAAGAATATCTCCCTGAATAAATTTAGTTTAATAAAATTTTTTTTTTGTTAACCCATTCGGGTTCAAAATGTATGGACCATAAAGGGTTAACTTTTAAAAAAAAATTATTTGCCAAGACTGCTAAAAATTTAAAATAATATAAAAATACAAAGCTTCAAAATCATATCTTCAGCATTTAAAAAGTTCAAAATTTTCTTACTTTTTAAAAAATCACCGAAAAAATGGTCAAAATGTTCGCTTAACCCTCAATTTTTATTTTCCATCAAAGTGACGTAATTTTTTTGTTTAAATAGTCCCATTATGATGGGATCAATAATTCTAAGACTCCACCACTGCGCACGATAATGGGATTAATAATTCTCATGTGCCACCACTGGACACTCCATACGTAAGGAGTATAAGGACGAAGGGATTATATAGTATACTACAATGTGTTTTTATTTCTATTAAAATGAAGAACTTGATAAGACTTAAGATGATATCATATCTTGGTCTAATTACCTCAACATTTGCTTCTGGAAACCACTGGAGTTTAAAAGATTACAAAATCTTACCTAAAGAAACTGATAAACTATCGAAAATTAATTGTTAGTGCTTAATTGTAATTGTTTACTTTATTTCTGGACGTAACGTAACGTAATAAGTTATTGTGTTCAAATGAATTGTCTTTCTATTTTTTGTCAAATATCTGCTCAAATGCAATTAAATCGACAACTTCCATTTTCATTCACTCTTTCTCTTCATTTTCATTTCATTTTTGAAAATACAAAACGGCACCAAGTGGAATCAAGTGTAACGTCGTTCCGTTCAGTTTTTAATTATAATGTGAGTAAAATAATTTGGATGGATAAAGTAAGACTGAGATTTGTTCATATTTACAATAATATTAGATCCATTCAACCATCATTCTATATGTAGTGTCATTACTTATAGTTGAAAAATTCTTAAGATTTTTTATTACAAATATCCGAATTCATTTTAAATCTATCTCCAAATAAAATATTGTACATCTATAAACTCCTTAGGAATTTAGATAGACATCTTATCGTAATACATATTAATATATAAAAGAAGAAGAAAATTACTATACTCAGTCAATAGTTTCCTCCTCTATATAAATAGGCTGCCAATTTTATACCTCTCCAGCTACATAATATAGAAAAGTAATATTTGCAATAACCATCCGCTCTAGTAGGTTCGTAATAATAACGTTCTCTTATATTATATGTATGGATAGATATCCTATCCATATTGGTATATATGTAGTTAGATAGTTGAATTGGTTTTCCCATGGAGTAACCTTTAGTGTATCTCCTCTGTATTGCTTTTAGAGATTAAGAACAATTCAATTATCTTCTGTCTTAAGAAAACACTACAGCTGTTCGTATAGTATTGATTATTTACTATATATGTATGTATGTCGCATGATGTTTGTTTTTCTTCTGGTTTTGTTATGAAATAGAAACCTCATTATCAATTTTCAGTCAGTCAGTTAGTCAGTTAGTCAGTGGGATTGTCAGTTGTTCGAAAGTGTTATGTCGAAATCAGAATGGGGGGGACGAAATTCTAAGCCGAACATATCATATGACATTTTGTTTTTTTGGGGCACTTTTTGTGAGATTCGAATGTTTTTCTGTTGTTTTTGTAGCCCTACTATGAAAATCACTGTCACTCCCAAAGAAGTGATAGGAAGAAGAAAAAATGATATTTGAAAGATTTTTAGAGACATTTTTTTTTTTTTGTAGTTCAAATCAACAGATCAAACAGATTTTCATAGAACTTCCATGAATGCTTGACATAGCACTATCAAACATCCTATATGGACATACATCCATACATAGATATGTTCCTATGTACGTTCTCAGTATTAAAAAAAAGGTTAAAAAAAACTTATTGGTTGTTCAATAATTTTTGTACCTTAGTGAACTATATTTAACAGGGCCGGTTCTGCCATATGTGCAAGGTGTGCAAAATCTATTCTATCGACTTATGTAATACTTTTATATTACTTTTACTTTTACTGAAAACTTAAATTAAATTTCTTAAGTTTTTTTAAATTTTATCATTTTATCATAACAATTTTGTTTTTGAACACACTTCAGTTAAGTTAAATATTAAGCAGTAACGTAGCGTGGATTTTACTTTTTGCCTATACTATGTACCTCTGATATTCCTACTATAACCCGCCAAACGCCCTTAATTGTTGAAATATTTTTATAAAAATTATCATATTTTAAGGAAAATTTGTTTTCTTTTCTTTTTTGCCTTTTAAATTTTTTTCGATTTTCCAACAAAATATTGAGAAAATCATCAAAATATGCAACCTAAAACTGGATATTCTGTAAGTCTAATTATCCATAGAGAAATTGTCAGTTTTGGTTTGATGTTTTTTTCTATATTTTGTTAGAAAACCAAAAATAATTTAAAAAAACAAAAAAGATTAGAAATAAAATTTTTATTGTTGTATTTAATTTATGACTTTTATTTAATTTACTGGATAGGGGCGTTCAAATAATAATTGCACACAGGCGACCAAATTTCTAGAATCGGCCCTGTATATTTGAGTAGATATTACAAAGGAATTGGTTTTGCTTATCAGTTATTTATCATACGAATTAAGCCAGCTCTCTTTCTCTAACAGATAATTAATTGCTACCAACTAACTAATAATAAAAAAAAACTGTAAAAAGCTTCACAATACATACTCAGTCGTGTGTGTTGTAATATCCACAGTCACAATGTAGAAGACAAAATTAACTAAGTTTTGGTTTAAAAAATTAAAAATAAATTAACTAAATTAATTTGGAAAAAATCATATTTATACGGCTATACGTTAAAGTTTGTGTAAAAGTGTAAAAACAAATGATTTTAATGACATTGCAAGTGTTGTGTGTGAGAAAAAATTAAACAAAATGAAGTTTTTTTTTTTTCAGTGAAAATTTGTGAACATTAACAATTTAATTGAGGTCTTCAGCTCAACAATATTTTGCGGAAATATAGCCCACTATAGAGATGGATATTTGGTGAGCAAAAACAGTAAATAATAAATAATATTTTACGATAAATTCAAAATCAGAAAAACTAAATTTTTTCTTCGGCTTTTCCCAATTTTCCCTTAGATTTTCGATAAAATAAAGAATACAAAAAAAAAAATCTATATCTGGTTAAACTACGAGACCATTGTTCGAATAATTTTCTATCTCCAGTTAGGTTAAAAAAAAAACTTACGTCATTTTGATGGAAGAAAATGGCAAAAACATTGGTCGTTCACCGGTCTTCGTTCTTTTGACCGTTTTTTCGATGGTTTTTTAAAAAGTGACACAATTTTGAACCTTGTTACTAATATAAAATACTAAAGATATGGTTTTGAAACTTTGTTTTTTTATATCATTTTAAATTTGCAGCATTTTTTGCCAAATAAAATTATTAGAAAAACTTAACCCTTTAAGGTCTATACATTTTGAATATGAAAGGGTTAATCAAGAATTTTCGAAATCAGAATTTACTTGTTAATACATTCTAAAATTTTTATTTTAAAAAATGTTAACCCTAAGGTCCAAATGGTGCCTTTAAAGGGTTAACTTTTAAAAATATATTATTTCAGTAATTTTTACTGATCAAATGGCTCAGTAGTGGTATGCCTTTGGAACCGGAGGTCTCGGGTTCGATACCTGTCTAGAAGTAAAACATTGAAGTGTTTTTCTCTCGTAAGGAGTTTGAACCTTAAGCCGAGTAGGTTAAATTCCACTTAAACAATGTAGGTTCAGGGCATCATTTCAAGGAATGCCGGTTGTCGATTCAACGAAGGAAAACACTTTAAATTTTTTAAACAAAAAACATCTTGAAGTGTGAGATTTTGTCGAATTTGCCAATTGAAGAATTTTCAATTGAAATATTCCCAAAAAATACCACGGGAATAGGATTGATTGTGTGACCAGTAACCACACATTGTAAAACCGCTGTGAATGCTCTTTGAGCAGGCCAAAATGTACACCACGTTGTTGCGCCCTAGGAAGAAAAAGAAGATGAAAATTAAGATGATGAAGAAGGTAAAGAAGAAGAAGAAGGAGTAGAAGGAGAAGGAGAGGAAGGAGTAGAAGGAAAAGGAGAAGAAGAAGAAGAAGAAGAAGAAGAAGAAGAAGAAGAAGCAGAAGGAGAAGAACAAGAACAAGAACAAGAACAAGAACAAGAACAAGAACAAGAACAAGAACAAGAACAAGAACAAGAACAAGAA
>JANSTT010018403.1:0-25401 GCA_026745375.1 Platyura marginata
TATACCTAGTAGATTGTTTAATTAGTGACGAAATATTTCCGGTCCCTTCAAATTCAAATTCAAATATCGAAGAACTGATAGCCGCAATGAAACGATCTTCTTTTATGCTTAATTACATTTTATTAATAAATTCTTTATTTATATTTTTCCTAGATAGGTACCTCATACCTAATCTCATTGTATCAAAAAGCTAAAACAAAAATTTTAAGAAATGATTAATTACATTTCAAATTGCGTGTCTGATATTTAAAAAAAAAATTGTACAATTAATTTAATCCAAAATTCCTAAGAACGCCATATAAGACTTTTACTGATTTAATATATTAAAAATTGTTGAATTGACTGACATAAACAATCCAAAAAATATTTCAGAAAACATTAATCTTAAAAAGTATATTAAAATAAAATCACTGCCAAATTAATTAATAAATTTTATTTATAAATAACCTTCGGTAATTTTTCTAAGAAAAATCTTAAGAAATAACTATTTTTATACATATTATTAGTTAAATGACGAAACTCCTTAGCCAAGCCTACATTATAGTACATAATATACCAAAAGATATAATTTTGCATCCGAAAAGCACTTTTCATATTGATTGGATTTGTTGGTTGATTTTGTCATTTGAGTAAACCACAAACACTTTAATGTCGTCATCGTTCATCAATGGATATGATGGTTAATGTTTGTGGATGTGGTTAATTAATATGTATATGTAAGTAGGTACACACATATACACAACATATGTATGCGAATTAAATTATAGAAATGTTCAAATGTCAATAAATGATTATGATTGTTGATAGAAATTAATGATAATGAATAATTCAATTGAATGATTAATTTTCTTTTTTGTAATTTCGTTACATATAAATTAATTTTAAAGAAACTAATTAATTATATTAATGAAGAAAGTAAGTAGTTTTCCAAAGGATTATTTAAATAATATTTTACTCATAATTGACCTTGACATACATACTAAATATTGATAAATACACCTAACGTTGTGTTACTATGCGAATGCGTGTATCATAGTTTATTCTATTTGGTTTGTCAATCACTATCAATATCAAGTGGCAATTTTATCCCCAAAGGGTCCAAATCAAGTCATTTTTACATTTCCAATTATATTCTTACATTCTTTGATTGAATGGGAGCTAGGAAAATAGAAAAAGAAAAAAAGGTCTGTCAAAAGTGCAATAAAAATAAAATATCCAATTTCCTGAAAACATATTCGCTCGGCGGTTGGAATACAATTTTTTTTTTTTTTTTAGGAAATATTACAGAAAATTGTAATAATTTTTCATTTCCTAATATATGGAAATATTCTAGAATGTAACAACAAGCTGTAAGTGATATCTTGATATAAAGACATGAGGCAGTCCCTTAAGGGGATAGTCTGGTGAAATTATTTAAAAACATAATTTTCTTGTAGTAAATATAGGTACAAATACGGTAGAAATCATTATTTGTTTAGCGCTGATTGAAAGATATTCTTCTGTAGAATAGGCCATAAAAATTTGACTCCGATCGATGGATTAGATTTTTCTAAATCATGTCAACTAACCTTCAATAAACCTTGTTTAGAGAAAAAAAGCGTTTGAAGTTTTTTTTTATCAAATAGATCGTTTGTTTCTATAAAATTGCCCCCTAAAAACTTTTTTCTATTTATATCTAAGAAAGTAGTAGAATAATAACCACTAATCCCTTTTTATTGCATTTACACCTATGAACAATTGTATCAGTATTGGTACTGGAAACTGGTCATAGATTTTTAAGGCCTTGTTACGAATAAAAGTTCAACTAATAATTTGACTTGTAATTTTTTAAAAATAATTTCTAAAGTTTAGTTAAAAATCTTACATACAAAATGTTATATGAAATCATCTTATTACATCATAAACCATATACATATTTTGAATGTAAAAGTGTTTTGTTAATTAGACTGTCTTGAATGTGTCTAATACTTAACTTTCTTAGTATTTACTATAACGATACCATACGTATGTATATATATACCGTGACATGAACCATGACAAGCACATTATTAAAACTCATGTAACGTTTAATTATTTTAGGGTTAATTGACATTTAACGAAATGTGTTAATTTAATTTTGCATAAACACACACTCAACGCGCTGTTATAATAAACAGTCAAATAACTATATAAATTCTCATGGAAAATGGGATTATAGTGTGTACGTGTTCTAGATTTTTAGTACCTAACCTCTATACTTCTACGCAATTTAAGAAAGAAAACGGTTAGGGAAGTTAGGTGAATTCTATAATCTTCTTCCAAGAATATTTCGTTACGCATTTTCCTTGAACTCTATTTTTAATTCTTTAGAAAATTAGACAGAAATATAATTTACAATATAATTATATACAATTTGATTTTAGGTATATTGGGAAGATGAGGTCTTTTTTTTATAATTTTGAATGTTTTTTGGTTAAAATCAATTTATTTTCACAACCTATGTTTTTAGTATAAAAATAATTTATGCAAAAACTTACTGGAAAAACTGAATAATTTTTTTTTAACAACACTTTCATGCAGATATTCAACTAGGTTGTCCGGACTAAAACAAATCACCTAAGAAATGAGTATAGGAATAGTTAGTTCAAACTACTTTATCACTTAACACTTAAATTATATAAAACACTTAAATAAATAAATCTTTTACTAAAGGCTCATTAAAAAATGTGTATTCCTAGAAAGTTTTTTTTTATCTGTCACAATGTAATCACTAATCATCCATCGAAATGAATAGTAGTTGAAATGAATTCGTGTTATAGGCCATATTGAAATATCTTATTAAATACGTATTTTGATATATGTACATGTATACAATAATAATAACGTTTCCAAATATACAATTTTTCATAATTATTTATATTTACCAAAAAGCTTTTCCATTTCATAAAATAAGCCTAAACTCATTTAAATTGGTCTAGCAATTATGAAGTTATTATTTTTTAAAGTTTACAATAGTCTATTTAAAAAATTAAGACTCGGAATAAAAGAAATTTAAAAAAAAGATTTCTTCAATACGTTTTTTTTTTAAACTAAATATTTCGACTTATAATATGGGGAGCCTGAAAGTTTATCAATTCAAACAAATTTTCACTAATATTTAATCTAATTAATTAATCTAATGTAATAGAAAAATATTTAAAAAAAACATTAATTTTGTTGCGCAATTTATTAAAAAGTCTAGCATAGTCCATACTCCATACTAAAATGGTCTATTAAAAAATAATTAATAATAGTTTTTTTTTTTAATTTAAAATAATAAATTACCCTCCTATCTACCTACCTATTTATACTAAGTACAATCAATTTCAAAAATAATATCATTAATTTTTTGAGCCCAAATAAATACATACAATTGCTGCATATGTTATATTAAAATATAAAAAGCAATTACGAAAAACCTGATAACATTACATGTTATACATAAAGTTAAATTTATATCTAAAACGCCGCAGTATAACATGAATTACATTTATTGCATATTTTTATACATAGAAATGTTTATTGAAAAAAGCACATTTCCAATAACTGTTTCAAGATACAAATTTGCAACCATAACACGTCATGCTAAGTACGATGTTACGTACTTATTGAAAAATTCAAATTTACGATCTATAAATTTACATTTTTCTCACGTTTGCAAATAGTTTTTTTTCCCTTTTATTTGGTTTGATCTCTCTTGTCCATAATATAGAGAAAAAAAAATGATGAATAATTGTTGTTGCGGATCTGTACAAAAGTCACATAGTTTGTCATATAAAGAGGCTGTAGGTAGATAGCCACATACATACATATACTGGATTTTCCAGAATTTTTCTAATTATTCATTAAATTGGAATTTTTTTTTTTTAATTTTCATTGCATCATTTTTAAAATAAATAATTGCATAATCTTATTCTAACAAATTGTTTCAGATTCATTTTTAAGCACAATCTCGTATATAATTAATAGTAATTTCTAGACTAATGCAAACAATCATAATATTTTTGTATTATAATTTAAAAAAATAAAACCGGTCGTTAATAAAAATAGTTAAATATAAATTTTAATTCTAGAAACATGACATATTTTAAAACACTCTACTTTAATTGCGTACGTGTACGATTAGCAATAAGAATAAATTGTTCATTAGGTATAATATTTTAATGTATCGCTCAATTTTAAAATTCATGGAAAAGAAACAATTTTTTTTATTATGATTTAAAATTATTTTGAAATCATAAATTAAATAATTTGTCTGGTAAATGGTCAAGGAAAATGCCTTCAAACAATAATCTGTAATCTGAAATTGGTTTTAAGGTAAATAAGTTGACCGTGAATTACAGTGATTTAATATCAATTGATTTTGGTATAATTTCGTGAAAAATCAATAAACGTTTATTGAACCTGAAAGTACTTTATTTACAATAAATGATGAGTTTTCAAAAATATCAGATATTTTTGATATAGGTACATACAGATATTGACAGTTTTTTTTTGCATGAAATTTTATGTAAAAAATATTTTTTTAATGATTTTATTGAAAAAACAAAATATTTTTTAACGTGATTGTTCAATAGCACCACTTATCGTACACCTTAATTCATAAGGCAACATAAGTTTCTTTCCATTGACTGATTTATACCAAGCAGACCTATTATTTGAAGATCTTTGGCTAACAAATTTAATTTGTGAGGAGGCACATCCATATTAACGTCATCTCGGATTTCAAGATTTTTTTCTCATTTTAGTGACATTGTCTGTAAAAAAACTTCCAATTTTTGAAAATATGAGAGCTATTTAGTGTTAGGAACTAGTTTCATTTATTTTTTATAATGTATAATAAATTCTATTTTTTAACAATTTATAATTTTAAAAAACTGTTTATTAAAATTATTTATTTCCTAAAATTGTATTTGGAAACACTGGACTATATCCATAGGGTAGGTTAAAATTTAATTTTGGTACCTACATACATACATTCATTTATAAAAGTTCTATATTTTTTGTTTTTTCCTAATAATAATGTATGTTCATCAACATTAAAGCTTTTCCATAGAAGTGATCTAAACCGAAAAAGAAAGTAAGAAAAATAAAATTGTAGGACACGGAGTATCGCAAATTTAGTAATGAAAAATATTTGCTTGGACGTCAATAGTAATATAATTATAATACGACACTAGAAAAAAACTTTTCATGTGGTCAAACTAATGCTATTTTTGCTACATACATACATACATACATACATACCTATTAACATTCAAAAATCAACACAAACAAAATCTAAGAATAAACTTTATTTGCCTCTTTTCCCATTCTACATTCACAATCCACATAGCTTCTTCGGTTGATTCTATAGTAACCCTTGAAAAACATAAAATAGTTTTCACCAATTATCACGTATAAAAGCTTTTACAGGCAAAATTTTCTTCGCACGAAAAACCATTCAAATGGACTAAACAAAATTGACCAACCTAACGTAAAGATTGGTTCGATCTGAAGACTCAAGACAAGATATAATATAAGGTAGATACGATGCGATGCTGCCGGTTCAGATGGATGATGATAAAATCGAAACTATAGGCTATAGGTACTGCTGTTTGGTACATAGTGATAGTATAACTAATATATGTACGTCATCGTTCTCTATATTAGAACTCAAACAGAGTGAGCTAAGGCAGTGTTGTAATGTGGGTGATTGTTGTATGTATGTAGATAGGTACATTGAATATATTTTATACAATGGGGTATACAAGTATGTTAACCGTGTGTATACCTAGTCTAGTCAGTTATACTCTCAAAATATGTACAATATATGGAAACGATATATGTACGTGACGTACGTAAACTTAAGCACAGCAAAATGCCAGAAGAGAGTGAAAATAAGACACGACACCCACTCCACACTCTGTATATATTCAAAACGTTTTGCATTAACTTGTTTAGTTGTTTTAACGATATTGCGACCGACAAAAATACTTTAAATTAATCTGACGACGGTAAAATTGTTTTGTGTAGCATCAAGGTTTATATAAATTCAGAGCTAAGTGTATAATATAATTTTGATATAGTTAGTTACTCAACGTTATTAAGTGAATTGCTTGTCTAAACTATAACAGTATAATAAAGTGCGGTGATTTAGTTCTAAAATATTTATTAAGTGATTGTATGTTTGTACAATCTGTTTTTCTGTGATATTACAAGTATGAAACGAGGTGTCAATATGAGAACTATCTCTGGATTATCGATTTTATTTTTGACTTTCTACACAGTTGTTGCTTTTCCAGGTAAATTTTTAACATTTGTTCAGCGCGTTTTTTTCTTTCTAGAAATTAGAAATTATATGAAGTAAATAAATGCGGGAATTTATTAATGTTTATATGTAAGTGTAAGTCAACTATCGTTCGGTGATATATGTCTGTTAAGTTAAATTTAAATTTAAATTAAAGACAATTTTCTGCGAAAAAAAGTGATATAAAAATCATTTTTAATGTTTTGAATGGGACATTATCATTAAATGAGTAAATAAGTCTAGTCAGTTCAACTAACTACGGAGATTATCATCAGTTTTTATTTTTAAAAGTTATAATACTTAGAAAAACACATGAAAATAAATAAAATCGATTGTACCGTTTTATGGTAATATATGAAATGCTCACTGTTTTCTTATCCATTTTTTCTGTACAACAAATATATATCGATTTGTATTCCATTTAAATTCTAGATACTTAAATTAATTCCAATATTTACTCTTTAATTCTTTATAATTTTCATCATATCATATAATTTTTTCTCTGTTCCGAATATATTTCCAGTAAATGAATAAATTATGTCATTATACTTCAAACAATGAAGATCGTACTCTATAAACTATTAAAATTTCAACGACTTAGCTTAAACCATTTTACAGTAATATTGATCGAAGACGGATGACATGGACAGAACAACATACGTGTAATTTCGATTTAGAATTTGACCCAAAATACGATGTTTGGGTGGTTAATATTACAAACTCTGAACCAAAGTTATATTTTGCAAAGCATTTTTTAAACCACTGCTCTATTTTCCATATTAATTATCCCTTTTTTTTATTTACTGCAAAAAAGCTCTTTAAAGCTTCCCTTATCAAAAATAATTTGAATGGTATCTATGATCAAAACTTTATTATTTTTACAATAGACACGCAATTTTCTAAGAATAAATTTTTTTTTTCATATTTACCAGCTTCCTCTATTGTCTTGTTTTTTTACTTGAAAAATGTAACTTTTTTAATTAAATTTTTTTATGATTTTTTTTAGTTTTAATTTTTATCGAAACCTTTTAAAACAGGTATTTTATTACCAAAATTTTACTTTTCTGAATATTTTACCCGTTTTCCCCTATTTATAATATGTTTTATCTCTAAATTGTTGCTAGGTGTTGCCTTAAAATAGTCATCATCTAGAAACTAGGTATTTTTACATCTAAAAATAGCTGTCAAAACAGAAGGGGTACTGAAGAAAAAAAATTTTATTGTGTTAAGGTCCTTAGTCGATTATATGCAATTTAATAAATTACTCGTCTTCAACTCGACTTTTATCTCAATACATACAAGTCAATAATATATTAATTTTATTTCAATAAATTATGACAAATCCACCCTCTAAATGCAAAACTAAAGTTAATTATAATCGAACGGCTTTTCCAAAGATATAAATTAAAAAAAAAATGTTTCACATATATATATAAAATTGTGTTATTAGAACCCTCTTCTGTTAAGAAACAATATTTTTAATTAGCCATAAAATGTTTTATATACATAAACGTACTTTGTAATTTAAGACATAATTGCTAAAAAGTATCTGCTAATGAAAAGTCCTATAATAGCAGCACCATTTTCATTTTCCTTGGTATATCTACATACAAAAATATAATAATAAAGTGAGATATGAAAAAAAAAAAAAAAAATCTGATGCGAAAACAAAAGTGGAGGTAAGATAAAAATATCTTTTTTTCAATCAATATTATCGGCTTCAATGATTTCTATTTATATAAAATAAGACATTTTCTAATTAGGTTTGTCCTATCCTAAATATGGTATTACTAATTGGGAAATTTGCTACTTAGGTACCTAAGGGTAATAGCAAACATTAATAATTATTATTTACCGTTAATTACTTATTTTTTTCTATTTATACTATACAAAGGTGAAATCGGGTATTTATTGAAGAAGATACCTAACTGCATGAGAAAATAAACATTAATTTTTGGTTCAATTTAGTAAAATGAAAATATTTATAAGCATCCACCAAAAAAAAAAAAAAAAACTGATCTAATATAATTGCTTGCCTCTCAATGGAATTGTGGCCATTTATTCTCCTAATTAGTAGCGATGTTTGTCTAATTTGTTTTCATTGAACATAACAATTTTCTCCATGAGATTATTGTAGGGTAGCATTTATAAAAGTGTGATTATTTTCTAATAGATTTTACAGTATACATAAGTGTGTAATAACGCTTTGCCACTGATCTAATAGCAATCCAATTACAATCACCCTAGAGTTTTTTCCATAGAAAAAAAAAAGGATTTCTTTTTTGACATTTGTCATAGAGCAATAATTATATTACTGACAATTTCCATGTGGTTCAATTGACTTTATGCGGTATTCGTTATTATAGATTATATACTGTCGGCAATCGTATTTTATGTTGAACACATAATTATGATGGATGATGTCCGGTTGCAGGTTTTATTTTTCTCTTATTAAAAATATGTTCATTTCTCATGCATGTACTGTAGGTATATACAGAGGATGGTGTGATGTGTATAATGTACATATATACCTACGTATGAAGCCGATAATGCTCTTGAATTGTCTAGACTGACATAGTAAATCAATGAAATTGAATTGATTTTTACACCAACAAGCAATTTTGTTTTGTAAAAAAATTAAAGCACACAAGTTATGTAACTGCAACTGCATCAATTGTCAAGTAGCAATGGATATAAATTATTTGTGGGAAATTTGTGGGTATTGGTGAGTTCTTAAACTTAAACTTAAACGTGTTATTACTCTTCAATTGCCTTTTTATTATTAACATTTTCATTAAAATTCACTTAAAACTATATTAGTTATACCTATACTAATTAGTGGAGTAAGCAATATTTAATTGACCTAATAATAAATAATAATAATTATTGGTTCACATACTAAACACCAAACAGAATTTGACATTATTACAAGCAAGAAGTAACATTCTGTAAATATGATTACATATTCTGATATAGCATAGTCATAGTCCCGAATTTAAAAAATAAAAAAACGAATCCCATGGATATGCTAACAAAATATACAACAACTAGGTTAAAATATATGAAGATATGCTGCCTCTCTTTTTCTACGCCATCACACAGTAGCCATGCAGATGGCGAACCCTTTGGGGTTTTATGCGACAAAATTAGATGACCTTTACTTGGAGCATTGTCCCTTGCTTACTATATAACCAAAAAACTAATACACAAATGGCAAGGATTGCCAACAATAAGCCAGTTGATATATTTTGCAAATGTCTTAGATCCAGCCTATTAGACTGTCCGTCCAAGACCACTTATACTTTCTTCACCTCTTACATACTTTATTCACTAAAATTATGAATTACTCTTATTCCTAACATTCACTAATAGAATAATAAATAGGTAAACGAATGCACAAAAGGGCGCCCGCTCTTCCCGATATAATTTTACCGACTGTTTAATTTTATTAATTGCTTTTATTATTTTTTTAATGAGTTGACCCAATTATTGATTTTTTTTTTAATGTAAAATATTTCTTTATCGCAACATGCATAATTTGCAATACTGCAAACACATGCAATGCAATGCGGAAATATCAAACAATTATGGGTTATAGAAATAAACAATTTCGAAATATGGGTTATAGGTCGGTGACCCTTAACATAGGAACTCCATTTTTATAGTTGTTGCAATCATTACCTTCTTCAGTTTGTTATAACACGTTTTTCTCCTTAGACAAATATTTTGTATCACCTGCTACATGCACTGAGCACCAAGTAAAAATGCTTATAAGAAATAATGTTAATTTGTACGAATACTGTTGATGCCCAGTGTATGTAAATTTTTTTTCTTTACAATTTACATTGAATAGAAATGATGATTTCATGGATTTTCCTGGATTTTAAAAATTGTTGTTGTTTTATTAAATAGACGATATATACATATCTAAGTATTTTTAATTTTACGTTATTAAATATAATGTTAATTTTATTTCTTTTATTTTAGCAATAAATGATGGAGATTTGAGACAAGAAATGCTATCCTTAGAGCAATTAGATAGCTTAAATAACAGAATAGATGAAGTTACAGATGGAACAATGGCGGACATGTATCGCTACAATGTATTTGATAAAGTTACAGGTAATGGCTACAAAAATTAATTAATCTGAAGCATACATTTTCAGTAAAATATTTATGTATTATAAGGAAAACTTACAATTGATAAATTTGTTTGTATATTCTTCTATAATTCATAATAAATTAAAGCCATTACTATTATTTAACATAATGCGTGTAGGTCATAATTTCAATATACATAATTAAATATTTATAATGCATGTAAGCAAAAATCTTCCCAATTATATTTCTTTCCATATATAAATTATGAAGGAGACTGATTTTTCAATTGTAACTGATGTTTTTGTCAGTTCCAATAATTTTGATAAATATACCTATGTATTAATTCAGGTATAAAGTTTATTGACATCTTGCCGGAGTTGATTTTTTTGTAAATAAGTATGCGTGATTAATCGGTTGACTTAACTTTTTAAAAATATTTCTATTTTTTTGTCATAAATCTTCATTTTTATTGTCATAATGATATTACTTAGGTACTCTATTCACATAATCAAACAAAAAAAAAATCGTTTCTAAAACATTATGCACTTGACCTATAAATATCTTAGCATTGCTTTATTTATAAATCACACTTAATATTCAATATTCGTATTATTAATTTTGTATTTATTTAACGGCGTGGATTTTATTTTATTTATTTATATATATATGTATGTATAATATACATTCACTACTCACTCAAGCACTAAAAAACTTACAACTAATATTACAGAAATGCACAAACCAAATTTTAAACAAAATTCATCATCAACAATTGAGCAAATCGATGGTACAATAGTTATAACAAATGAAACTGTGGTCACGAAAAAAACACCATCGGGTCAAATAGTATGGCACATACGTGTTACCGAAACAAAAAATAATGATGAGTCAACAACGGCTGCACCACTGGATGTTACATTACCTGAATTTGTAAAAGACAGAGAACATGATTTTTCTTCTGAGGAAATGGATACAACCCATAACAATGAATTTTTCTCAGACATTGATGGACTTGAGGTAATAAAATTTATTTTTACAATACTGGCGGGGGTATCATTTTGTTAGACAAAAATCATAAATTTTCTTATATGCTATAAAATTTAGGAAAATCGTAAAAAATAATAGAATAGAAAATCGATTGAATTCTGAATGATAGTAAAAACAACCCAAAAATAATAAATTTTACTGTTTTTTTAATACTTCAAAATATTTTGTTGTTGTAATTTTGACTTTTCTATTGTTAACATGTGTGGTTTGTTGTATTATGTATATGGAGGAATTTTCTATAATTGATATTAATCTAATCTCTTACCAGGTAGATAATAGGAATGCATTTTGAAAAATGTGATTGAATATTTATGGATTTTTTATAGTAATTAAATACAAAAAAAAAACTAAATCAAAGTTTTTTCCCGTGTAGGTATTTACACGTGTTAATTATATGTACATTGACACTTTTTAAATAAGCAATATTGACCCAAATTAAATATGCTTTATCTCTTTAACAGATAATTACATATATACATACATATATGTATGTATGTGCCATAAAATCAGATATTCCCAACAAAAACACAAAAAGGCAAAGGACTGCTATATAAGCCAGGGTACGCCTTACAATTAATTTAAATCAGAATTCTCTCTCTTTCATTGATTTTCATGTAAACCAAATTGACACCAAAAGGTGTACTACCGATACCTACACTGGCCACCTGTATCTATTTATTTTGGTTGTAAAATTAAATCAACCCATAAAGTAATTAAATTTCATACATGGCATTGTGGCGGTGATAAATGAGACCACGTTAGTCAGACGCACTCATGCATTTAACAATATTTTCGAAAACAATAAAATTAATAATAAATTTTCCCAAAAATATAAAGTTGCGATGACATTTTTAATTAATACGCAAACAAATGCCACAAAAGAAATTATGTAAATGACTTCCAACGTTCATTATTGAATGTACAGAATTTATTATAGCAATTATCGGTTATAATTAATTTAATTATTATCCAATCAATTGAACATTTATAATAACTGATGATGACGTTTCCGTTTAGAATCTATTCCTATAGAGCCAAAGTTCATTTTATCCGTATAATATACCTATGTAGAGTAGATGTACCTACATATAATTTATCTATAAAATTAAAAATTCTATTCTCTAAATATCTACGCCAGCTTTTTATACCTAACTCGTCCTTATTATTATACAAAAACGCTTCTGTTACTTTCCTATTATATTGTAGGTATCAGAGGCAGAGGTATGTACTGTACATATATATCATATCGAAACGCTTACGAATTCTCTTGGGTAAATAATATCTTTGTGAATATCATATTTTCACAAAGTGCTTTGTTAATTAAGTTTAAACCGTAAGCCCTTTTTAAACCACTTTTATAGAAATCATTTAATCTGATTAAATTAAGCTTAATTCAGAGGTTACCCAAAAACCTTTGTGAACTAATACCCAGCCCATATGGCTTCAAATAGAATATAAATATTTAAACTGAATCGGCTAATTTCAATGTTGAATTTGTATTTTAGCAAAATTGTTGGGAGAGCTGCTGGATCATTTTATAATATTGTATGTTTTAGATAGGTACAAACTATATATACTGTACAGTACATATAAGAAAGTTATTCCAAACTTCAATTAACGAAAATCCGAATGAACCATTTTTTAAACAGATTTTTATTGTTTATTATTGTTACACCATATTTTTTGTTTCCTGTATTTTGAACTTATAATGTAATAATGTAAGAAATAAAATAGAATATTTATGCAGAATCTCTCTCAAACAATATTATGGAAATGCCTAAGGCTAAATTATCATGCAGTGCGATATTTTAAATTTTGGCAAAGCCTCATGCCAGTGGTATCTTAATGTTGGCAACAGCAAAATCAATCAAATGAAAAAAAAATGTTGTTTGTTTCCCAATTTTGAAGTGTAGACTGCCATATTGTTTGGTGTTTTATATGCTAGGGATACAAAGATGGCGGCCATAGTTTACAGTTTGACAGATACATTAGTGAGTGTGTTTATATAGAGATAGACCATTGATAAAGTGGATTTAAGATGCTCTAGATAGTCTAGATTTATAATAAGCCCTTTTTTTCGTTTAATGACGTGTTTCTGAATGGTCCATCAAATAAATTTTGACAGTTCGCCATTTTTTGTTGTTATTGAAATCATCATTGAAACTTATCGTTTGGACGACCGCAGTGAAAACACAAAGTGGGACTGAATTACGTTTAATCAATAATTATTAGACTTGCAGCAACAGCCCGCTTGATAAATATTGTCTGCCACCTAGAATTTAGCTCCTTTTTTATTCAAACGAGTGAAAAAGTCATTTGAAGTATGAAAGAGGCGATTTAAAAATTTAACTTTTTGGACAATTTTTTTTTTAAATTAAATTTATGTTTTACCTAATATCAACAAAATGTTCAACATTTTAGCCAAATTAAATCTTGGATCTATTATATCAATTTACTTTCTTTAGAATTTCTATTCATTTAATTTTTCCCCTTCACTAAATTTTGTTGTTCTTGATATTTTCCTTCTCAAAAACCATATATACGAAAAGCTTTAAATTCGATAAGTATCTCTACGACACAGAATTGTGTTATGTTAGTAGTGACAATTTAAACTTTTGATAAAATACTACTATACACACAATATACGCTGTTATACTAACGAAATTTACTATGATGGTTACCTCTTCACTACCCTGTTAAATTGTATAAAATGTAATTTAGATAAATGACAACCTTTTTTGGGGATAATTGGGTAATCTTATGTGAAATATACTGTTTGTGTCGTTTTTAAAAGCGAAATATTTAATGTCCGTGTATAATTTGATAAATTTAATTCAACGAATCGGAAATAAATTACTGACTGAGTTTTTTTTGCGTGTAGAAACAAAGTTAACCTGAATATATGGTTAGTTAGTTAGGTTGATAGAGTATGTGTTTGTGTATGTAGTATTGTTGTGTTATTAACATATAATTTAGTCTTAGATTTTATTATTTTATTTTATTTTTCTTTCTTTGACGTGACACACATACATACACATTTTATTCCGATCAAAAAAGTTACAAAATATCAAACACTAATTGTTCATATTAATCTACTCTATCACCTATAAAAATACCATTAAATAGACAAGCTTAAGAAATAAAATAGGAAACAAACAAAAAAAAAAAAAATACGAAAAAGCTACAGAGTTAATTCAATTTAAGTCTTCAATCCAATACCTACAAAACTAAATGAATTCCAAACAATATATTATGTCACTCAATTCAATCAAGTCTCTTTCTTATCCATTACATGCTTGCCACAAAGTTTGATTAATGTTTTGTTTGATCTTCTAATTCCTTTAGTCTTGACAAAGAATTATTTGGAAAATTTGTTCCAACAAACAATGTACGATAGGTTTTCATGCGGTGAAGATTAAACATCTTTTTAACGAAAAACCTTTTGTTTCAACAGAACCAGAATAAAAAAAAAACAAAAAACAAAAAAAAACTTTTTTATTAAGCACATAGCAAAGATTTAACTTTTTTGGTGTACATACCTACATGGACTGGGCATGATGTGGTATGATGATATGTCATAAAGTAGTGATTCCCAAAACCATAAAGGATATTTGATGTGGTCGAGAATTTTAATATAAAATATTGGAATTAAAACGGATTTATATTATGCATAATGAAATAATCCAAAATTCAAACGATTGACCGAGACTGAATGAGTGACTGAATAATCGATAGTGACCAATTCAGACAGGGGCGTCGAATGGAAACAGTCCTACGAATCTACAGGGAAAGCCTACGAAAATCTAAAAATGAAATTTGCACTTACACTATAGATCATAAAACTATTGTATCTATTGGAGACTTGGCCGATACTTCTGAAGAAAATCATGCCTTAATTGTTTAGCCACTGGAATGTAGGTGCTAAACATTATATAGGCTCGGTTGCATTTTAAAAATCCTAATTATTTATGAAAATTAATGGCTATTAGAGTCTTTTTTCATGTTTTGAGGAGGAATAGTGTAAAAAACTGATCTATAGTGACCGAGAATGATCAATTTTTTAGTTTCTTTTAGTTTTAGAAGAGTTTTTTCGATTTTGTAATTTTTTTGGGTGACATTACGTGAAGATGCTGAACTTATGACGAAACAAGTGACCGAGAGTGTGCACATCCGAACAGTTTTCTTGATTTTTTCATGTTTTGAGGCAAAATAATCAAAAAACGCCGAACTATTGTCCGAACAAAGTAATCGAATAGACTTTTGCTTCCATACTGTATATGCAATATAAAGGGGAAGCTTTGGTTTAATGTAATTACTATAAAGTATCCATTTTCTCACAATTCATACATAAAATTGAAAAAGAGTAAGGGAAGGATGAAGGAAAGAAACTAGTATTGTTTAGTGTAGAAATAGCGTAGCTTTACTTAGAAACCTTTTTTTTTTAATTTTTTCATATTTTGGATTACAGTATTCTAGAATCTATGGAGAAACAGTGATATTTTGAATCTTAAAGGAGTTACTTGGCCAACAATAAGATTACAAGTTACAAAGTTTGGGAATGAATGCTTTTTATAGATAAAAGCTCCAGTAAAAGCAATACCAAAATTAAAAGTCAGGTCACATGAATAGCAAAAATATTAACAAAATAACACCACATATATGTATGTATGTATGTACATATGTATGTATATGAAGATTGTATGTATATAGGAGACCCAACATTATTTGTTCTATACACCTACCAATGCCATACTCGATGGCTTTATGTACTTGTACATATGTATATACATATATAAGAATATCTAGTGGGTACACAACTCCTACCTGTGTTGTATATACATACGAGTATGTACATATAAACAGAGCACTTTTACGAGTGCTTCAGCAAAATGAGAAATGGACAAATAAAAGGCTTTCACGTTTTTATTTTTTGTCAATAGTGTACTATGCTTTTTGCGTATTTGTATAAATGAAACGTACATTCATATAATATATATATGTATATATATGTATATACTGCCATTCATAGTACATAGTACCTATACTATATACTAACATGACGATTATCTTAAATTGAAAAAGTTTTATGGGGTTTTCCTTTACTGGTGGTGGGGTCGAAAATACTAGGTATATTGATAGCAAATATACAAACTTCAGCCACCACTCTGGTCCACCAGGTAAGTTTTGTGGTGCTATTTAAGGTGGCATGAAATTCGTTTTTGGAAGAACAAGTGAAGCATATAATAGCATTACCAACATTAGGCAGATTTTTTTTTTTTTCTATTTTTTTTTTCTCTCTCGTCTGTTTATACTAAAGCTGTAAGCTTTAAGCTTAGTGTGTGGCATGTGTTTATCTGATTGATCAAAATACATCTACACATTGATGGGATGGGGAGAGTTCAGTAGTGCGCAAAGTATTTCGAAAGATTTGTCCACCATTGTGGATATTGTTGAGTTATTGTATTTTCTTACTAAGAACTATAAGGATCTGTAATACGAAGGAACGATTTTTTCTCTTTTCTATTTTGTGGATTAAATAATGGGATTAAATTTGAGGAAATTTATTGGTTACGGAATACTCTTAAGTGTATAACAACTCGAAAAAGAAATAATAGTAAATCTTTTTTGTTTGTATATAAATATAAATCTTAAATAATGCTTTAATGTTTTTAGTCGTGACGGACATATTTTAAAAATACAAGAACTATGTACATAAATTATTTTATTTACATAAAAATCATTGTTGGTTCAACAAAAAGTCACTCGTAACAATATTCTACATAAAAAAAATCATAAACTGGCAAAACATTGTCGTCCCTATGCTTAATGTATGCATATAATTAAAGTAAAACATTTTAATTTTTTTTACAGAGCTTTGAACTTGATAATAATGATAATCATCAGCATGATCAACAGCATCTCTATACGAACAAACTAGAGGAATTTGAACCAGCTTTCTATCCATCGACCGAATATAAAGTGGATTCATTCGAAGATAATGAAAACTTTGATATGAATGAACATTTTCCGGTCGATTTATCAAATGATATTGCTGTAAATCAAATGCTACTTGACCAAGGAGTGCCATTCAATCCAGATGCAGAAATTTTCAACATTGATGAACAACATCATCAGCCATTGCATCATCATTTGCCATTTAATAGAGACATCAAATAGAATGTTATGAGACGTATGGAGTTTTTGGTTAAAATGTTCATAAAATGGTTAATTTGAGATAATGTACGATGAGTAAATTGATTATGCCAAAGATATGTGTATGGAGTATGTAGACATTTTGATATATAAATTAAATTATTGTTTATTATACAGAATATTGATTGAGAGTATTTTATTTAATTATCTAAGCAATTAGGTGATGATGTTACTCATTATTAATTCTGTTTGATAAAGGTTTTGTTAGGAAATATATGGAAATTAATTTTTCTTTGTAATTTTCTCTGTTTCATAATCTCACTCAATAATAAAATAAGTTTGTCTAACTGTTTGAAAATTATTTCATGTGATAATTAATTCTCTTACCATACAATTTGGATATTCGTGGCGGAACGTGTCCATTTTCCCTTCCTGGCCTAACATTTTACTAAAACTTTCACATATATTTTTTTTTAAACTAAAGCTTATTTTACTTTTAGAGCTTTGGAGGTACATAATTATCATAACAAAAAAAAGAAATTTTTTAAGTTCATTTATTTTTTAACTACAATTTTACGCTTATTGTTAAGAATCAAGCTGTAAAAATATGTAGTGCTATTTTGATAATTAGGAATTTTAACAGTAGCTCTACAGTAGATTTTATACTAAATATTAATTTGGCTGATAATTGACTTAGAAAACAACAGCAATTAGCCTATTTTTTCTTTATTTTTTTTTGTTAATTCACTTATTTTTTGTTTTCCTTTCGATTTTACTTAATAATTTAATATTAATAGAATAAACAAGGAAAATCGATTTTAGGATTTAATGTTGGTTATGCATGCAATTTGGTTTTTTTTTTACATTTTGGTCTAAGTCTTTGTTTAAAATTAATAATTAATTTAATATTCGTTTTTTAAATATTTTTTTAAAATGTTTATTCCCATTACATAATTAATTATTTGTTGGAGTTTATTATCCGCATTACATATTGAATTATGGCGAATTACCTTAGAAACATAGCATTTAAAATACACAACATGGTTTTCATTAATATTTTCTGTTTATTTGGATGATTCGTCTACAAAAATTTACCAGAATTTCCAAAAAAGTATTTAAGGTAAAACTTGTTCTCAAATAAAATTGATTAAATTAAATGCACATTGTACAATTGTACCTAACTAGATAGATCCTTTTGGGAATAAGACACTCTCAGAATTCAAAATGTTCCTGAGTGTAACTAAAAATGGGGTAGCTAAGTGTATAGGTTATGTAGGTACATATGTATTATGTATGTATGTTAATTAATAAAATTTGGACAAACAGTTATTTTATTTTATTCGTTATTTAGTTATTTAGTTATTTAGTGGACCGGTGTCTTTGAATGCAACACAATAATCACAATATATAAGAAATGCTTAGGTGTACGTTGTTGATGAAAAGCTATCCACTTTTTCTTATAAGGAAAAATAAATGTTTTTTCATCGAAATTAAGGGTTACGTTTAAATAGAACTTAATACAAATATTTAAAACAAATTAAAATAATAGGGGAGACTGGGTAAAATATACAAACATTTTATAAAAATTTTATAAATATAAAACTGAAAGAAGATAATATATATGTTGGTGCCCGCATCGCCACACCTCCGCCCATAGCACGGCTCTTGTAATAAATATTGCGATGCGCGGTCAGAAAAAAGCACAACTAATAGTAAGTAAGTATAATTATTGTTATGCAATTTTAAATTTGAATATAAAATTAAATTATATTATCCTGAAACATTTGGAATTCGATACAATTTCACTCCCCTTTTTATTAAAATGTGTACAGAAATTTTTCACTGCAAAACATTTGTGGAATTTTAGAAATATTTTTTCGCATTTTTTATCAGACAACCAAATAATGACACCATGTTAAAAATCCTGTTTAGGTTATGTAAATAGGTACTTGTCATTGCCTTTGACCTATACTACCAATTAAAAAGGAAACCATGCAAATTTGACGCATAAAAATCAAGATTATACGAAATGTCTAGCTTTTGTCGTGAGGTTTATTGGAGGCGCGATTATTGTGAGTGAAAATTTTTGTCATTAAAACGGAGATATAGGTGCTTTAGCTTAATATGAAAGAGAAAATTGAACTTCTATAGATAGATTGGATAGATATAGATGCTATTCTCCATATGTGTCTGTATTCGTATTGTTATGATAATAATTTCGAACAGACTTTAATTGTTATTACAGTAATAAAATTCAATTGATTTTCGGTTTGTTGTATTTTTCTGATTAATAGAAGGACATTGTATTGTTAATCCAATATTCAAAATGTAAATAACATAAGTTAAACAGACGATTATCCAATTTAATAATATGCAATTTCATGTATATATGTAGGTAGGTAGCATGCAAACGTTATCACAAAAACAAATATTAGTCATCAATGGGTATAACAAAGGCATCCCCCAATTCATTAATGAATAATATACAGACAATATTTGTTCATTGAAATTGGGATTAAATATAATACTTTAAGCAGGAATTATGGCTTTATACCAAAAAAAAAAAAAAAAGGTTTCTACTTATATCTACTTAACTTAACTATACGGTGTAGAATATGGAGAAGGTCATATCGTAGAAATAGCAGTTACAGATATAGCCACTACCAGTAGTATACAGAACAATAAAAAGGCTATACACTATTCAATAAGTAAGAAGCATTAAAATAAATCCCAAAACCAACAAAATATCCCAAAATGCTTTTACTTATTTAATCTCTAATTAAATGAGCAATTATTGTTAGGTTTGTAATTCTGTCGGTTGGATTTCAGTTTTAATTGAATTAATTACTTAATCAGAAAAGGATATTTACTTTAGATATATGTACGATAGAATTTATTATTGGAGAAGTATATACTCCTATCTTTAATAGGATTCTGTTTGGTGTAATTCATACAATTGGGATATTCGATCGATATATGTATAAAAGGGTTGTGCTCTTTCTCCTTGTCATTAGAAAGTGCGAAAATAAAACAAATTTATAGAAAATTTGTCGTTTTTAATTAGAATATATAATATTTGTAAGCACGTTCGTTGGTCGCGTTGTTAAGACAATTGTCGTTAAGAAACCTTAATGGCTGCATAATATAATTTCCGTGTAAAACAAGACACAACAATGCAATGAGTGTGTTCAATATAAAATAATGGAAATAAAAAAATTTAACTTCACTCCACTTGTCGAAAAAATTGTTGAAATTTGCAAACTTCCACTATAAGATCAATATTTTAATCGATAATGGATAAAAGTAAGCTTATTGTTAATCAATAAGTTACTTGATAATTATCCACATTACCTTTAATCAATCTAATTGACTAAAAACCATAATTTTCTTATTATTTTTTTCTAATATTGTTCAATTTTGAACGAATAACAAATAGGGTGATTCACCCAAAACAAATGCCAAATGCTTTGTTTGATTAAATTTTTAAGAGATACTTGATGAGTTCTATCTACCATGACATTTTTAAAGCCGGTATTTATTAATAAAGAAGTGAAGCTAGGCTATAGGGTGGTTTTACAGTGAGGGTACAACAAGTAATTTTTAAATGGGATGTACATACTTAATGAATACTACAATACATACATACATACCTACCATATAAACGGCAGATTTAATTATTAGAGGAAGAGCTAGCTGTTGAAGGAGTAATACTAAATGTATTATGAAATGGTACTTGATAATGAATGATTTATACACAGTGTTATGAGATTTCCAATGTTACATATAAATCGGAAAATCTAAAATAATTTTGTTATAGAAAGATAAATTGAAAAATCGTGTGCCAGAAAAATCCTTTTAATTAGCTGTAGGTATTTTTTTTAAATGTGTGATTTTATATGAATTTGCCCTTTGTATAAAGCATTAGTTACAATATTTCATCTATGACATACTCACATGGTCTGTATAAAGAAATGCATCATTTAAAGTTTTTTTTTTACGAAAACATTTCAAATGTTCGCCATTTCACTGAAGTTATTTAAACATAGCCATATTTTTGAAGTAAAGCTTGTTATTATAGATTATTTTGAAGGGTAATCCAACTATTTGGCCTGAGATTGAAAGCGCAATATCTTTGAGAAAAACAATTGCACATATTCTTTAGTCGATTTTCAACCTCCGGCCTTCCGCTTCAAAGACAACGTTTACATAACTATAAAGTAAATACATTTTTGTAAGAAATATCTTGAAGATGGAACTATCATACTATGCGAAACTTTAATACTGCAGTACAATTAGAATGAATTCTATATAGTTATAAAAAGAGGTCTTGTTGTGTTTGTTTTTAGTCAGTCGACATTGACAGCTGATACTATTCTCAGAGGAGTCGATTAGTCAACAAAAGCTAATCTAAGAATTGATAACTGATTCCACAATCCAAACTTTTTGTAGTAGATATCTGGTAACTACTCACCTTACATGCGATTTTTAGTCCTTTTGAACAATTATTAAGCTTTATAATTGGCTAACATTTAAGTTATATATCATTTATTCTATATTTTTAATGTATCAGTTATATTAACCCCGTCGATATTTAACAGCTAATTATATAATTACATTGCCGTTTATCATCGATGATATAGATAGATGAAGAAAAAAAAAAGCACAAATTCAATATAAAATTCTATTATCGATTTCAGTATAATAATGTTGGACGATAAAATATGTTAGATTTCATAAATTTTGCATAGGGTTGATAATAGCTTCTGGGAATTTTAACATGTGCTAAGGGCCGAACATAAATCGTTGCGAGCAAACGCACAGAATAGACAAAAGTGTTTTATAGGATGTGTGTTCTCTTCAGCCAGCGTTGAATTGTAAAATCGTGAACATTTTTATCGAAAAAAATAAACCATTTTACCAACTGTATTATTACATTCTGGAAAAAATAAAATAAAAATTGAAACAGGAAAATGGTGAAACAGTATTATATACAATACAAAAAGGAAATGAAAAAAAATAAAATAAGAGAAAGATTTATGAAAACATATATGTATGCATGTATAGATGGTAGGAAGATGTTTAGTTAGTCATGGGGTAATATTGATTCATATTACTGGAATAATACTCGATTGATTACGTAAGAACCATTTGCATAATTTTATTAGTCTCAAAACAGGAATTTTTTTAGGATATTTCTATGTGGTTTTCTATAATCTTTCCCTATGTGGTTGTACATGTAATGTATTTAATTTTTGTATTGCTGTATCATTGAATAGACCAATAAATTTGAATTAAGATGAAATCAATTTAAATGTAATAAAAATATAAAAAAGCTGCTATTTTTGGCATTTTTATTTGACTAGAAAATTGCAAAATTCATTAGAAACTTCTTAATGTTTTGAAGTTAAATTTTCTTGAACAACAAATGGAGCAAGTTGACAATTGACATACACATAGAAATTAAAATTTATTTTTGCTTGCTCCGCTCGAAATACAATTTTCTCAATTTTCTTATAAAACAAACACAATATTTGAAGATTTAAGCATATAACTCAATAAATTGTTAAGAAACCTAGAGTCACAAGAAGAGTTTAATAAAAATATTAAAAAATTTGCATCTTATTAGAGCAACTTTTCCATATTACTAATCAAATTCATATATTTGACTTATTTACTTTAGTGAACTCAATTTGTTACTGACCAAATAATTTCATTTGAATTTTTAGTTTTAACTTTAGAAATAGTAAACATTTTACGATTATTCATTTAAAAAGCCTCCCCGAAATGAAATCATAAATACGCCCTTAGGTTGGTAGGTAGGTATTTTTTGTGCAAATAATTTTTCCAATAAATTCGTTTTTATTACCATAATAATGTAATGTAATGCCATGTTTCTTTCAAAAATTAAAATTAATATAGCTAAAAGTTTAACAATGCGAATATCTATATAACAGCGCCAAATTGTTAAGTCAATTTTTTTTCTCCAAAAAGCTCATTGCTAGTTATTACATATAATTTTGTCGCTTATAATATTATAGCACTTAGATAGTAATAATGTAATGCGGAAAATTCTACTTGAAAATTAATAAAATGAAGGTAACTCAATCTTTTAATTTGCTTACGTACATATACAATTTAGGGAAGGCAAACTAAATCCTTAAATTATTTCCTTAAACACAAAAATCTATTTCATTGGACTACTAAATATTCCTTTCGATTTCATGATGAAAAGTATACTTCTAATATGGCTTTGCGGCATCTTTCGATCGTTTTAGTTGCACTTTAAGTCTCTTTGAACCAATTTGAAATCCATGCATTGCCTGTATGGCTGACTGAGCTGAATGCAAATTGTCATAGGACACAAAGCCAAAACATTTCGAGAGATTGGTTTGTTTGTCGATAAACACTTTGGCTGAGACAACATTTCCAAATGGTAAAAATGTTGTTGCTAAATCGGTGTCGGTAAATTCTTGAGGTAGATGATATATAAACAGATTACAGCCATCTGGACCTAAAGACATAAATCGATTCAATATATAAATGCAATTAATATACTTAATTGAATAGAAATACCTTCAATTTGTTTACCAGCCACTATGGATGCTGCTGCGGTGAGTGTGCTACTTGTAAGTGGTGTGGGCGAATATATTCCGCCACCATATGGTGGTAGAGCTGCGGCAGCGGCGGCCGTATATGCCGAAGAAATGCTATCACCCACCGTCCCTAAAATAAACAGAAAATCGAATAATTAAAGCTGAATTAAATAGTCGATCCACGATTGTGTTCAATTCAATTTGTTTTTAATTTTTTTTTTTTTTTTCAATTTGTTATGCATTTATCGGCTTATAATTCAATTTGCAATCCCAGAAGGATTAGCCCGATTGGCATTTAGAACAAATGAGTCCGCTGACGCAAATTAACAAAAAAAAAAAGAAGAAAATGAGAAAATTATATATTTTTTTTCTTTTCTTTTTTGTTGTGTATAGACATTAATTTTCATTTTCTGTTTGTCTGGTTTGTTTAATTCTTTAATTGAGCAAACATTTTGTTGTATTTTAGAGAGAAAAATGACTGTTCTTAATCCATTCCCCTCTGAAAAGCTAATTGGAATGGTATACCGTGTAATTGTATTGAGGGATAAACCTTTATTAAAATATATTTTTTTTGTTCCGCCTCTTATAAATTGCCCATTTCTATTAGATGATGAATATGGCTGTTGTAAAAATAACAAATTAAATAATACCAGGGGATATTTATGAATTTCATTATGTGAATTCTTTCATAATCTTCAAATACAGAAATATTTCTAGTGGAAAATCTACCAGACCTATGTCTGCTTGTGTTAATAATGGCAGAGTGTAATTTTATAACTGCGAGGAATATTTCAATTTGTATACTTATGGGTAATAACGTAATAAAAGATTTTTTTTTTTAAAAAAGGATTTATGAAATGAATTTATTTTTTGCTTCTTCGTACATAGGCATGATTATGTAATGTATGCAAAGGAACAAATTATTATATAATTTGTAAAAATATTTAATATCACAATTTAATTATTATCCTGCAAGGGGCAGCTCTACATACATACTTACATATGTTTGAGTTCAATAGTATTTTATTTATAAATTAACTACCTTAGCATCAAATCATGCACTAAGACCTCAAATTGCAATATTCCGATTTGTGTCGTTTCGAAGTTCGTTTGTGTCTTTTCTGTCATAATAATCTCTACAGTCCCATGTTAATTGAGCTCAAAAATCCATAGATCGCCACTGTTTTTAAAAGTTTCTAA
>JANSTT010018403.1:25501-56109 GCA_026745375.1 Platyura marginata
GTCATAATAATCTCTACAGTCCCATGTTAATTGAGCTCAAAAATCCATAGATCGCCACTGTTTTTAAAAGTTTCTAAAATAGAAATACGGTTGAATGTTCTACAGGATTTGATCAGTGGCGGTTTTTAACAATTATTCTTTCAAGTTCGGAAAATTATTTAATAAAATCTTTAGAAATTGTCATAATGTTTTCAACTTTCTATATTAATTAAAGTTGTAGTTTTGAAACTTTATATTTACGGAAATATGTCGGTTAACCAAAAGTTTTGTACAACTTTTGTAAAATAAGGACGAAGAAAATCAAATTGATATGAAATTTGGTTGATATGATGGGCCTACGCTAAATATAAATCTAACTTTGCTATTACAAACGTAATAACTACAATGGAGCTTTTATGACTTAATTTAGTTTAACAAATAATTTGATTCCATTTGAAGGGTGAAACTGCGAAGAAGTGTTTAATAATCTTAAGGAGACTATAACTTACTATTTAGTTGTTTTTGTTTTTTGTTTTTTTTAATGAAATACATCGTCAAACGATAAAACTTTTAGCATACAAATCTCAAATAATCTAGTTCCTTAAAAACTATATAATTAATTCAATTTATTATAGCTAATATCATTTTCGTGGATAACATCGATATAGTAATTACTTGTGTCTGATGAAAATATTCGTATATTAGTATCTTATTACAAGTCAGACAAAACTTTGTGATCTCCTAATCAAAACATTATACCAGCAATTATCCCATCCCATTTTATCTGATTCCATCACGTACTCATTCAAGTTTTTGGATATCGTTTATCGATATAATATAATAAACATCACTCAAATAAATATTTATTTTATCCATTAGTTTACATGGCCTCCTATTTTATCCGCTTACATACATACATAAATATACATACATACATATATATACAAACATACATACACAAATTCATACATACATACATACATATACATATATGATAATTTCATTTGAAAGATTTCCAAATTTAGCCGAAATGACATTGGTTTTGCTTTTGTTTAGCATTTTCTACAAATTCTATTATATATACATATAAATATATATATATATGTATACATGTATATATAGATGTGTGATGTTTGGCACATTTATGATGCCTCCAATATGGATATAACAACAGCCAACAGCCCAAAATTGTAGAATATTTGTCTTCGATAAAATTCGATAAATATGTTGTATGTTGGAACTTTTAAAGACATTAAATCTTATTATTATACCTATTGTCGTATATACATTACATAGATAGTAATATAAATATCTACGAATTAGGTATATATGTACATACCTAGCTTTCCCCTAAATATAAGGGCTAAAATCGATCTGAAGCTTGCGGACTGCGTCTTGTGCGAAAATTTCCAATGGAAATTCATAAGCACAAGCGACCGAATTCATTAAAATGCTTCGTTATATCTTACAAATTATTTAGTAATTAAACTTTGCGACTTCATATACTTTATAACTTCTTTAAAGTCTAATTAGAAATGTTGTTGGTCTTTTTTAAACTTTTCGAAAAGTAGTTTCGTTCCCTATTTTAGGACGTGGATTTTTAACGAAAATGGTGGAACAAAGGATTTTTATCCCGTAAAACTTTCGTAAATTTATTTTCCAACAAAATATATAAAATTTGTTGTAATAGAAGAGTATATTTATACATATGTATATCTATTTATTATGAAATACCGTACCTTCATAGTTTTAGTATTACATGCTATCACTTTTTTCTGTTTAAAATCTAAAGTTTAGTTTTTATCTCTAGAATATATTTTTATGACATTCTTGAGAAACTGCTGAAGATTTTAATTTTATTTTCAGAATTATTTCATCACGTACGTACATTTAAAGTTGGATCCTCTTGTTGTTACTACCCTCTATCTTTTCAATTAAATATTATTTTTGCAAGTTATTATTTCTGAAATGACAATGACAGCAATTAATTATAACCTAACTAGTTCTAGAGTTCTAGTTACTTAATAATTTTTCGATGCATCATTGAACCGTTTCGTGATATTGGTGATATTAACTGAAGTAGAACACATGCACACGGCTCCGCACATGGAGGGTGTTCGTTATTTGACTAGAGGTGACCAATTTACAGTGAGTATAATAATAACAGTGATGACACTGTAATTTTTAATAAAATACACCAGAAAACCATTTTTTATTACAAAAATATCATAAGAATTAATTAAATTCTGTCAAATTAATAATAACACAAATCTTAAATTAACATAACAATTTTTTAATCGAATTTATATTCAACCTGTTGAGATATGAAATGGTCCAAGAATTAGATTTTTTTTTCAATTTATCGTTTGCCATTATACATACTTAGTTTTCATTTTAGGACTTAATCACTTACATTTTTGATATTGTGATATGATACTGTAATTTATTCCTTTTTTTGTTTTGTTTTTGTTTTTCTGGATGATAAAAGATTAATTTGTTCTGGTATTTTGAAACACATATTTACGTATTTATTTTAACACTTACATCAAATCAAACCGGGTTGTAATGTTCCTATGAAGATTCTTAGTTCACAATTCTGCCTGTATAGAAAACAGAAGTTTATATATCTAAATTCATTTGTGCCTAATTTTGCTAGGTTATATGTATAAACAAATAAGCTGATATTAAAATACTACACTCAAGCCCATATATATAAAAAAAAAAAATTAAAAAAAAATTAGCACAGTATCAAAAATAGGCGAAAATTTTTAACGATTAACGAATTCATATAAAGGAAGTTGCCCCCGATGTCACCTTAATTTTCTTTCCCACATGCAGTGTGAAATGTGCATTATTTACTCATCATTTTTTTTGTTTTTTGGTGATGTTTCCTAAGTACAGTGGATCACAAAAATATTTGCACATAATAAAAAAATACAATTATATTAAGTAAATAGTTATCAAATAATTTTACGTTGAATATTTTAAAAATCCTAGAAACATATTTTATAAAAATATACATTCTGTATCTTTAGATACGTAGTTAGTTATTCACATTTAAAACATATAATAATAATATCTAAGTACCTATGTTGTATATGTTGGTAAACCATCTTTCATTTGTAATACCTTCAATCAAAAATATATTCTCTACAAAGCTTATTATTAAATATTACAGTTTTGAAAAGTTTTTAAATATTGGCAAAAATTTCTTTTTTATAAGATTCGAAGAAGTTTCTGGAAAAAAAAAATTATATCGAATTTGGATTATTTATTTATTGAGTTGATTGATTATGAACGTTAAAATAGTAAAAGGGGTTCAAGTTTACAGTTTAATTAAATAAAGGAACAATTATATGTAGTGTGCATTATTATTATGTATAAACATATTCCCTATAATAACTAATATCTAATATTTAGTTTCGGTACAAAAAGAATTATAAAACAAATTTTAAATCAAATCAAAAATATCAATATTTCCTTTAAATTCAAATTTAATAAATTAATCCAGATAAATGCACCTCTCACCAAATACTCAACTTACTGCTAATTTAGTCATTATCTCAATATTATTCTGTTAAATAAACAAAATCATGCAATAATCTACATTTATACAGAGTGAACGTAATAATATTTGCTATGTTCTCTCAGAACGGCTTCACAGAATTACCCACAGATTAAATTTACACAGCAAATAGTAGTTATCACTTAATATTATGGAGGATCATCATTTCGACAATATTACGCATAATGTGAACAAACATAAAATCATTAGTTATGGAGGGTCACAAGGATATTACATTTCAAACATATTGTTTAGAAAAACAAATATAAATTATATATTTTATATACGAATATTTAGGATAAACAGAGAAACACACAACAATATCAATAATATCAAATTAAAATAAATTACACAGCAAAAAAGAAATGAGTAGATAAATTGAATATTAGGTACAGATTTTTGTGATGCAGGAAAATATGTATGTATATTGGGGAAAACATAGAATTTTAAACAAATACATAAACAAAATTTACATGAAAAAAAAAAATGCATAACTTTTAGATTTAGTTTTGATATGTGTGTGGGTATTTAATAGTGTAGGTCTGTATGTTGTATAAAAAGTAAGATTTTATTGTAAATAGTTCAACTGAGTTTATTGTTTCCATATTCGATCCAAGTCGGAGTATCTACCTACAGTACTAATTTGGCCCATTAAATAACCCTTTTTTAGTCTTTGTTCATTGTTTAGATCGCCGATAACCACTGAATTGGAAAAACCTCATAGTCTGCGTTATGATAGCCAGTTTAATTGTTACGTAATTCGTTCTTAATTGTATTCCCTCCAATAAAATCCTACTGTTTAAAAGGTCTGAATCTGAAATACATGACCAAAATGCCTTCCATTGACGTTTTTCCTTAAATACATAATTTCAGGTTTCAGATAATAAAATCAAAAATTTGAAAAAAATTCGAAAAAATCTTCTTTATTAGGCTGAGTTTTTTTATATGGAACATTTCTTAATGGTCACAGGTTCGATTCCTGTCTGGGAATAAAATATTTTGTGTTTTTCTCTCGTATGGAGTTTGAACCTTGTGCCGGTCTAGGTCTAGGGCATCATTTCAAGGAATAACTGCTAGTTGTGTCGATTTAGCGATGGAAAACACTTCAAATGTTAGAAACATCTAAGAGAATTTGTGAAATTTTGCAATTGGGTTGTTTTCAATTGAAATATTTCCAAAAAAAGCCCGGATCAGGGTTGATTGTGTGACCAGCAACTACACATTGTAAAATAATAATCGCTGTGAATGGTTTTTGAGCAGGCTAAAACGTACACAACGTTGTAGCGCCCTAGGAAGAAGAACATTTCTAATAATCTCTTTTCGATAACTCTATCCACACTATTAGAATGTGGAAAGTTAAAAAAAAAATACTTACAAGGACATTTGTCTATTCGAAATGAACTATTTACAATAAACTTCATCTATTTGATGTATATATGTATGTATGTATGTAGGTATGTACCTATGTATATGGGAGTATGACTATTATAATTGAAACAAAATTTGATCACTAAATTATTTGAAAAAGTATGGCCTATGTCAATAACATACTTACACATTGGTTGAGCGGCTGCATTTGTTAGTTGACCTGGAATTTGTTGGTTAGTAGTACCCAATTGTGATTGACTTAATGCGGCCATTGTTAATAAACTTTGTACAGACATCGGTGACAACATGCCATTTGATGTCGATGCCGAATCTGTTTGTCCACCACTAAGTCCTGTCGATTTAAGAAATAAAACAAAACAAAGATGTCAATTGAACAAGTATTTTACTTAATTAAGTTATATATATTTTAAAGCTTTTAAGCACAGTAATAGGTAAGTATACTTATCTATTTACATTTGACCCATTCACATATATTGCTAAAATTTGTTCATTCAACAAAAATTGAAAAAAGCCTCCATTTGATCAGCATACATTCAAATATACGTGTTCAGGGGCGTAGTGCTATGATAAGCTTGTAATACAATTATGTGAATTCATTTGATTTTGATTGGAACTAATTTATATTATTGAAATTCCACATTAAAGAAAATGAATGTAATTTTTTTTTAGTAAAACTTAATTGTTGATAACTCAATTTTTGCTTCCATACTCTGTATATGAAGTTTTAGTTTAATGTAGAAATTTAAAAAAAAAATTGTTCGCGATTTTTCGTATTTTCTCCACGAATTAGAAGTTTTGCAGCAAAAAATTGCATTGCATTTGTTAGCAAAACAAGTAATTTTCTGCTGGAAAAAAGCTCATTCGACATTTCGATAATTTTTAAAAAGCATTTAGATCCCATTTAAAAATAGCGTGTACCTACCTATCTATATGGTTTAATAAATACACCAAATAACTAAATAAATGAAATTCAATTTATTGGTCGCCAATAATGCTATTAAAAGCAACGTACTACAATATGTATGGTTCGGCTATACTGGTAAAATTGAATACAAACACAATTTCTATTTTTAATCGGATTAACCCTTTGCAGATGATTACAATTTTGACATAGTCTCTAGCTACGCAACAAAAAGCTTAAAATAAACTCTACACACGCCGAATAAAATATAAATTTTCAATCGGAATACCATAAACATGTATGTATACAATAGGAGCGAGTAAATGAGCGTATAGACATGGGGGATGTACATTGTACGTACATATAATATAACAAAGACATACAAGTATATAGAATTTAAAAAATTCGCACCACAAAAAAATTAAAATTAAAAAAATGTTGGTACACACAATTTTACAGTATAAAGGTTATAAAATATTATTAAATTCTTTCGGTAGCATTGAAACATTTTTAAAATATTCCGCAATTCTGCGAATGCAGCACAATTCCGTAATTGTGAATAACAAAAATTGTTTTCAAATCTACAAACGGAACGAGAATTTTATTAATAAAAAATAAAATGTTCTGTCTTCATGTGTGAGCAATCGTTTTGATTTCGAATTCTGATACATAATTATTTTTCTGTTCCAACACTTTGATAAAAAAGTGTACTATGCTCAGAAATACTCACCACACACCCACTCTCCTTTAACAGCTAATTATTTGCAAAGATTTAAAAACAAAACCATAGTAAAGAAGAAATAATTGGCTACGCTTACGCCGATTATAATATACCAGTATGAGTACTTGTTTATTATCTACGACTTTGTTGTCCGTGTCTATTTTGTCGGTACAACAAAAAGCTTCCCTTTTATATTTTTAATAATATGCAGTATGGAAGCAAAAATTAATGGCAAAATTTATATTTTATAATAAGACTTACTCCTCGTAATCGGATGCATTTAGATTAGAATTTTATGTAAGATGTTTCATGAGAAATTCTATCACTTTTGAAACGATTTAAGAAATAATAGGCGGAATTGAGTACGAATGCTGATGGCCTATTTACCACCATACATAATGGTCATGTCAAGTCTAAAATGCATTCCAGAAACCACGTCGTAGATGTTTTATTGTAATAGTTATTTATTTTAAATTAAATTTCTTAATAATATTTAAATAGTGTTTTGAAAAATAAACCTACTTAAAAATTAAACTATAGCAATATGCATATATGTATGTATGTGTAGATGTAATTGAAAAAATATTAATGGAAAATGCAAAAAACAAAAAAAAAATGCAACCATACCCAAATGTTGAATATAGAATCCAGAAAAAAATAGTAGTGTTTCTATTTTTTCGGAACCTATAGATTTTAATGTTATGAAAAAAATCTGTATGATTTCGAAAAAAAAAATAAAAATAATTTAACAACAAAAATTAAATGCAAAATCAAACCTGGCATTAATTGATGCTGCATACCAACCGCCTGTATTTGCTGCAGCAATTGAAGTGAAGATGGTGTAATTGCATCGGCTCCTATATACGGATTGGCCTGTTGCGGCGGATTTGTTATAAGCGGAGAGGCTATTGTTGTAGCACTTTGTCCCAGTGTTGGTGTTAGCCCATTATTTGTTATACTCAATATATTCGAGTGCATCTGTTGAATTTTTTTCTGTTCTTTTTCTCGTTGTGTGTCAGCGAATTTGACGACTAATGGTGCGGAACAGCCCTCCATTGTTTGGCTCTGATGAAGTGCCTATCAGGAATAATAAATGTGTATAGATCAAAATGGAACACATACACATACGAAAAAAAAAAGAAAGAAAAAAAAAATCCGGGCATAGTTGTGAGTAGGTACATAATATAATAAAAGGTCGAAGTAAATAGAAAACTTGTGTTGAATAATGATGTACCATCATTTTAAAGAATAAATCAAATTATTACACCATTCAAATGACAAATTGCATCTTATCTGTTACTATCATTATTGTCAACGGTTACATTAAGATAGAACCATAATAATACAAATGGTACTATAATTTTGGGTGGTTTGGGTAGTGAATGCAATAGAGATTCAGGTTAATGGGTAGTTTGATTTAATGACAATTCTCAAGTCTTTGTTCTTATGTAGAATGTAGCACTTGCTAATAATGGACGTATCGGTATTATAAGAAGATTAGTATAGATAATAGTTATAGACTACATTTCTATTAATTAGTAGAGTATCCATAGCATATACATACTTTTAATATATACCTTTTGGTGCCAAATATTTAGATTTGTCATTTAGGTATTAATGTCCAAATTTATTAAATCATATCAAATATCTGCAGTCAAATATATGACGTCGAGATTAAGTTGAATTTCTTGATGGTTGATGGTAGATTTACGTGTAAATCTACTATATATAATATTTATAATGTTGTAATTGTAATATTTGTAAGGTTAAATTATGGCACATAAAGCACTGCAGTAGTGTTTCTGTCTTATTATCACATTTCAGACAATTATATGTATCGGTCTACATACGTTTAGACAGTTTATATTGATTTATATTGTTTGCACTAATACTAGTACTATTATACTTGGGGAAAAAACTTATTTGAATTATAGTAGAATCTCGTTAATCCGAACTAATTTGGGCTCAAAGTTTTCCGGATTAAAAGTCTGGATTAAAAAAAATTACCTAAAAAAACAATCTGCACTGTCTCACTTAACATTTAAATCACAATAATAAAATAACCGTGCAACAAAAGACACGAGAAGGTCGAGAAGTAAAGCGAGCAATTGATTGACAATGAAGGTTAAAGTAACTTGTACGTTCATGCGCTCCCTCACAAAAAAAATAGAAGCGCGATAAATGTGTAGTTTGGAAGAGTTTTAGACTTGAAATTATGCTTTTTTTTCTTTTTTATTGTTATTTTTTTTTAAATGCCTGTCCGGATGAGACGAGATCCGGATTAATGGGGTCCGAATTAATAAGGTTCTACTGTACTTAGTTTTGTATTTAATTATCTATCTATTGAATTTTTATAAGACTATTCAAAATTAAAGTAAAAAAAACACGAATGTATCACTTCTAAATTTTTAATTTAAATCTAGAGTTGGATGACTATGAAACCAATTCCAATTTTAGAATAAAGACCTAAACTACATAATACTATGCCAAATGCTTTTTCTTTTCTTTTCACAATTTATTTAAAATTCTACCATAGCTGTATGCTCATAATATGAATGTCGACGCGTAACATTTTCAAGATAGAAACAATTAATACTAAGCCCAATAAATCTGATTTATTCATGTCAGGTTTGAATTATTAATTGCTGTAGATCTTGCTTTAAAGCACTCTAAATGCTGTGGGGAAAGATAATGCAATTACTCACGTTATTGTTAAGGTATTTGAGAATCTACGAAATTGTATATATACTGAAACATTGAGAACCCAAAAGCTCAGCTCAAAATGCTTAGTAATAATTAATTTGTCATGAAACTAATGTTATTAATGGGCCAAACAAGAAATTCCATTGAAATTATTTGGGATGTTGTAGAAGAAAAAATGTTTTTCATAAATTTTATCATAAGGAATTTATGTAATATACATAACAACATATAATATGAGTATATGTATTATGTGAATGGAAAAATATATCATTGAGCTTTTAGAAAAATTTGCATAATTTATAGTAGACACAATTTATAATATGTAGAACTATTCATTTGGAAACAAAATAATTCAATAATAGTTTATTGAATTATTGGCGTCTTGGATAAATTATCTTGACGGAGAAATATCGATTTAATTTTTTATATTTAACATTTAAACAAAATATGCATAATTTTACAAAAATCACAATACAAATTAGAAAATTAAGTAATTAATTAATTTGTTAGAGGTGGTAAATCTTTGGTAGTTAAAAAAATAAAATTTAATCGTTTAATGTGGCAATGAAGAAACATTTCTTTATGTAGAATTCCTAAAATGAATCTATACTTGAATGTGACGCTATTTTCCTAATTATCGAGAATTTTTTTCTATCAAAATTTAGGTACCCACAATATTCAAATATGAAGAGTACCGTAAACCCTTAAATGAAACTTCATTAACCACCACCATGGTTCGGTTAATAAAAACCCGAAACCGCGTTTTACGAACTTAAATCCGTAACCGAAAACCGCCAACCAAAATCGCGGGGAAAAACAATATTTTTTCGTGATATTTAGTAAATTATCCAAAATTACCCGATTTTATAAATAACAATTTTTGAAAAAATTGCCTTTTTTTAAATAATGTAATGCCATTTTAACAGTTCGCCTAACATCACAGAATCTGAACAAGTATTTTCGACTTAATCAAATTTCAGTCGAAAATTAAGATCAAATTTAAGCGATCATTCACTAAATAGTTTGGTACTTTCGCCTGAATGCGTAATTCATTAGACCCACCCATGTACTGTTTTCATTAATTCACTAAACAAAAGGAAATAATTCTAAAAACCGGAAACCGAACTGAAACCGAACTGAAACCGCCAGATTTTAATTAAAGAAAAATAGAATAAAAAAATTGGAGAAAATGTCTGCGCAAATCTAAATGATCTTTAATTTGAGGTAAGTGCATACCGCATTGCACAGATTTAATAACAAAAATTACCAACGCTCCAATAATTTATAACAATATTTCACAACAGCTCTAGAATCTAATGGAACCATCAAAATGTCAGATTGTTCAAATTGGTTCAGAGATTTTATAACCCCTTTATGCGTAAATATTTTATGGCATATTTATAGCTAGTAAGAAATAATTAATTAATAAAGCAATTCTGGCTACGTAGCTTGGTCTGGTGTGTAATACTGTGTAGTGTGTAGTCCATATAGAATAGTATCAGACTATGTAACCAACATTATATTCTATATACATATACATACATATATACAACACATACATAATGCATATAGAATAGAATGATAAACTAAGCTTTATTGCGTGTTAATTAAAACCATATGTCAATTTACTCCATACTAAGGTGTTATGTTATGCATAATATAGCAGAGAGAATTTGTACCAGAAGATCCCAAATGCGTTAAACCCCAAACAAGGTAAAATACTTAATTTGTTTCATTATAATACACATATTTGCCTTGTTACATTCATTGTTTGCAGTGTATGTTGTGTTTGCTCCTTTGTGAGAAGGTATGTCGAAAATACATACATATAGGTATATAGATACATATTATATCCTTTATATTCTATCTTCAAACCTCCGTAGACTGGAATGGATACATATTGAATTCATATAGCAGTTTATGCTACTTTGTATTTCCATTAAAAGCTTAGGATATAAAAAGTACATCACTCTGCAAACGAGAGGAACACTCATCAAGTTAAGTGCAATTGTTCTTTTGGGCCATTAAAAATAATAAATTAAATAACTTTTCATTTGTAATCAAAAAAACAAGAAGAAGAAAGAAAAAAAAAATGAAAAATGGTTTGCATTTTTGGCATTAAACAAGAATAAGTATTCTTTGCTGTATATTAGGGTGGTTCGATAATTATGTACAATCTTTGAGAATATGGAGACTTTACAAGACAAATTATTAAAGTGTTGTTTAAGAAAAATATATATAGATTTGAAGTAAATTGTTGAACGTCCTGAAAATTGCCTACCAATTTCTAGAAAGTAATCTTCTAGAACACAAAAAGTATAGTTGGAGAGATAAAATTTGCCAAGTGATGATGGCACCTAAAATGGAAACGTTTTTTGATTCATTTACTCGAAATATATTCAGAATTGATAAAAAAATACAAGGACAATGACAAAAAATATAGAGAATAAAAAAATAAAGATTTCTTCAATAGAGAAAAAAGTTCCATCCTACCGTGCTCTGGAGCTCTAATATATTTTATATTTAGGCATTTTAATCATATGTTTTCAATTAATTCAATAGTTATTATTTGTGGAGAAAAATGGATAAGGACATTTCTCTAATAGATCAAAAAGTCTTGAAACCAACCCCTAAGGCGTAGAGTCTTCGATTTTATATTATTTTCACGTATTTTGCAAATATTTCATCTCTGAATATACGTCGTAGTAATTTCAGTAAATATCGTCAACCTGATGTTACTTATCATATAATATATTTGTGTTATAAATTACAATTATAAGCCATAAAAACAGGCTAACTTGCGATTTATTCGTGGTCCAAGGTACATACCATACATACTATTCTAGTCCAAGGTACATAACCATGATTGAGACTAGGACCAAAATACACATCCTTAAAAACAGAACAATTTGTTTTATTAAATGTTCTATACCATATTTTCAATGATTTTTGACAAGATCATATCAGAGTATTCTTAACGCGTTTATGAAGAATATAGATAAATATAGAATTTAAATTTGTTACAAACATTTTTTCCTTGACATCTTTGATTGATAAAATCCGTTTGTTCAATTTAAAATATTTTCGTATCATAATTTGGACACTCTTTTATATTAACAATAAATTGTTATTTAATTGAATTAATAAATAATAAATAAATCATTTATATGTTATTTAATAATCTTAATAAATGTTTATTTTATTATTTTTTCTCAGAGTGCTAATAAAGTCAATAATTATAGGGTCACTAAGGTAAAAAAATAAAAGTAGCAAAATATTTTTAATATTCAATTATTTTCAAATGTTACCGATTTAAGCCACCCTATTTTCAGACATACATACGATGCTATAGGTACAATAAACAATTAATTTTAATATTGCAAAGAAAAAAAAAAAACGTTATTATATCCACGCCGGTGCTTGCAATATTTAATAACAAACGTAAAATGTACCATTAGTTAGATTCACGATTTTTTATTATTCATCCATTATCATTATATAATTTTATATGTATGAGTAATGGACCATAATAGTAATTATTTATTATTTAATTAGCAATATAACAAATTTTTTATGATTAAAAATAATAAAATATTTTAATTATTATTAATTTTTCATACCTTTATCGCACCTATGGCAGATTGTTTTGTGGCATATGTAACAAAGGCACATCCTTTGCTTTGGCCATTTTGGTCTCTTAGCACTGTACATTCTTCGATGTTTCCTTGACTGGAAAATAATTGCCTAACATCGTGTTCATTGTATTTTTTATTGAGCATTCCAACAAAGAGTTTACGTTCTGAAAGCAAGAAAATAATAATAATAAATAATAAAATAAAATAAAATAAAATAAATAAAAAAAAAAAGAAGAGAATTTTATGAGCCGTTAAATGAGAATTAAATTTGTTTGGTTTGGTCGTGGGTAAATAGTAAATAAACGATATTTAGGCCAAGTGAACATAAATTACTGCAACAGTATACGTTACGTAGGTACTGACTGAAAAGATGTTTCGATTTTTTTATCTAGTTATTGCGGCAATGTAGATAATTATTTCTAAATTGGCTATTAAAAGACGAATTTTTGTGGATTTTCTTCTTAACGTGTACCTACCGAATAATATTTATTTTTATCTTTAACTCCTTAAAATAGTGAACAATTATAATTAATTATAGGTTAATGTCATTGGCGTAGCTAAAAAATTGTGGGCTTCCCTGCCCCTCGTCAAGAAATATAAAACTGAATTAAAAAAAAAAATATATTTTTTAACTGATAATTTTTGAAAAAAAAGAGACTATTCTGTTGAGAGACAAAAATGATTTCAATATCATAAATATATGTATTGGCAGAATAAGTTGATTTTTAGATTATTGTTTTTCTAGTATTTCAAAAAGTTAGAAATAATTTAGAAATTTATAAACGAGGATTAACGCGTGAAATCACTATGCAGTATGTACTCTGTTGGTATAAAACAGGAACTACGACAAATTTTAGTCGTGGAAGCCTAAGAAGTGATTCCAATAGAAGATTCCATTAAACTATTAATTTTCAGATTATCGTGGATCTTGCAATATCTTTAACGTCACCTGAATGGCCCTAAAATACCGAGGGTCCCAATACATTGCATCGTCTTGCCTTATGGTAGCTACGCACCTGATTAATGTCAATTCTTAAGCAGCAATTTTGTACAAGTAAATCGAGTAGTTTCTTATGGAATATTTTTTTAACCGACCATATATACAATGAAAGAAGTTTATTTGATGGTCATATACTCGGTTCAATTACATAAATACAGAAAAAATAGCTCAAGGACCCCTCTCTCGTATTACGAAATTAAACAAAACAACAATTTTAATGAGAAAAATCTACTTTCTGCTATTTCTACCGAAAAATCATCTTATGTTAGGCTCTCGTTACACTTTTTTTTTTTCATTCTATCTGAAAATTGTTTTAAAGTGTCCACTTGACCTATATCCTGCCAAATAAAAAGAAAGAACCCACTTGTATGTAATTAATTTTCGTTTTTGACTTTCGTTTCTTTGTAAGTCGTAGGTGGATAAACAGTGGTAGTCGATTTGATTTCCTTTTTTTTTCTTTTTTTTTTATAGAGCTGTTTAGTTGTAATACTATAGAGATAGACATATACATATGTACAGTACATATATAATGTTAGTGAGCTTATTAAATATATAGAAAAATAATAAACTTATTTTTTTTTTTTCAATGTATGTAACTTAAAATTTAATGGAATTTTCGTTCAGTTGTAGAAAAAAGTACGAAAAAAAGGTAATATCAACTTAAGCTCTTCCATTTATATAGCTCCCCCTTGGGCCCGTCAGTGTAAGTAGACAAGTACAATATTCTTTACTTACAATATATAGACTATAATAAACGAACTACTCCATATACGGTAAGTATACGGACTGGGGGAGTTTATTGTGAAAATCCCCATCGGTGGAAAAACAATAAAAAGGCATTACAAAGAATTTATTATATCTTGAGTGTTTTTGCTGTTTCTATCCATTTTCATTGGACGATAAAACAAACGGGTAACGTGATTAGACATTTTTTATTTAAAGAGAGAATATTGGATGGATGGGTCAAGCGATTAACCCCTTGTGTGATGTTATTTTGTATGTGACGTCTCACCCTAAACACATTTTGCTCGTAACAAGGATCACGCACTAGGTTTGATTGAGATATTATTCAGAATACTAATGTCATGCTTATATACGTGTACTGAGAGTATAACAAGAAAAATGATGATTTGTTTTTGATAACATTTTCCAGATATCATTTTTGTTTCCCTTATTTTTGATATCAAAAATTTTTTATTAAATATTTTGTTTTCGGGTTGAACACATTGAAAATTTCGGTTTGAGAAGTTTGTGTCGGACAGATTTAGGATTTTTTATTTTTGTCGTGAATGGAAATATTTATGTATTCAAGTTGGATAGCCTTTTTGTGACATTTTGTTTCAATAGAAATTGGTATTTTAACTGAAAAAAATTATAGTCCAGTTGAATATAAAATGGAAAATCTATTCGAGCAGTTATATATTTTAAATTGTGTTTAATATTTTTTTTTTTATTTATTTAAAGTCTAGAAAATAATTTGGAATATAAGTTGTATAAATCGTTTGTCATCAACACAGCTAATAAAAATTCTTAACTGCAGCTATGCCATTCGAGGGGAAGGTTTTTAAATTCATTGAGAAATCTAATAAGCGCTTTGATAAGTTTTTCTATAATCAATGTTATAAAGCGGTCGCCGAATTGATTGAATTGCTCTTGAAAACAGCCTAATATCTGGAAATATTCCAAAATATGGCAATGTTTAAACAATTTTGGGGTTTACTCAAAAAGAAACATTAAAATTTCTCAATAAGAACAGAACTTGTTGAGATAACTATTGAGATAATTTTACTGGAAGTTTATAAATACGAAGGGCCCAATAAGCTCTGGATATTCATTCTATAATAGAGGATATATATATGATATATGAAGTTCGGCAAAATTATCCATTTCTAAGCCTCCATATTGTTTAGAAAAACTAAAAGCCATTCTTTTGCATGGATGTGGAAATTAAACCGATATGTAAAGATTAAACCAAAGAAGCAAATACGTTAGCGTAAGTGGAAGCAATGATTGGGAATATCCATGGCAATATAGTCTTAGAAACATGTGGAAGAGAACAGTGTCTAGCTACAATAGACTCTAGAGAGTCGAGATTTATAACGAAATGAAGTTAGCTATATATGAATATCGATCAGATAGGTAGCTGAAATTAGTTGCAAATTAATGCCCAAGAACAATGGGCATTAAGAAAGAATCGTCATCAGAATATAGTGATTAGACATTAAACAAATTATTTGATTGAGAGATTGAGATTAGTTCTAAATATACGAATCCTAAAATAAAATGAAATCCGAACGAATGAAATTAATTTAATCTTTCGATTTATTTGTGCTGCTTGAAAACAACATAAGAAATTATTATAGAGCCTGAACTGAACAGTGTCATACATACCTTAGCCAATATATATTACCTACAATAAAGTTGGCTGACGACAATACCAACTTGTAGCAATTTAAATTTATTCTACAAAAACTATATAGGAGACATTTGTTTCATTCTCATTGGCACGTCTAAAATAAATTATCAGTTTAAAGACACTTTAAAATGATTAAATATGTATGTAATGTCCCAATTGAAAGATTTATTTGGCTCATAAATAAACTGATTCAATAAAAACTTCCAATAAATGGACTAACGCCCTCTAACCGATTTTCCCTATTACTTTTCTTATTTTTGCCAATAAAAAAAAAAAAAAAAGAGAGGCAAAAAAAAAAATTGAAAAGTTAAAAGATATTTTTAGCAGTAATCCATTGCGTGACAAAGATATTCAGAATAAATGAAACGAATAAATCAAATGTGGTGTGAAAAAGCTGGATTTACTATTATATATTATGTTAACACTTCTTCTGTGGCGCTCATGCCGCATTTCTATGAGCTTTTGTGATTGTTTGTTATGCTTGTTGTCATAAAAAAAAAAGCATGGCATAACACAAGTTATACAATTATATATTATGGAACTTTTACTTTTGCTTCGATAGATACGAAAAATACTATTCTTCATCATGTTCATTTTTCCTGCAACATCATCATCCTATTCCTATATATTTATTGTACATACATACATACATACATATATGTATGTATGTATACCTATACATATATGAAATTCTCTGGGCAAAGTAAACTTTGTTATTCCCATGTTTCAATTTCTGATTGATGATGATTTCTCATTTTATGTATCTCGTAACGATATTAAAGCAAATAAATACAAAGTTTAACTTAGATTAAGTTTCGTATTTGTATAGAGAGTCTCTCTAAACACTATATAATATAATATGGAAATATAATTTACAGGATATTCGAATGTAGTTTTAGTTAAATTTGCAGAATAAATACATTATAATTAAATTAGGCGCATATTCACAATTTACATTAACTGATATGTAGGTAAGAATATCCTTTTTGAATCACGCTTGGTTGGGTAAATGTCAAAAAACTCCCAATTTATTATTGTTTATAGCCTCTCTAATATTAAAAATTTTTAAATTATTATACCTCGGTTATTTTTAATCTAGCTACTGGCTCGAAAGGGACGAATCCGCAAAACACACTCTATGTGGTCGTAGCTATATCGCTTGATGAAAATATACAAACATACACTGGGAATCAAGAGTATTCGTACAAATTACATTATATCTAAAAGAGATTTTTACGAATACTCTTGATTCCCAGTGTATATGACTAAATAGTACGGCATCTATTGGGATCTATTGTCTCCTAAAGACTCGTAGTGAAGAATAGTGTGTAATGTTGAATGTTCAGTAAATCTACATTTTGCATCCACAACTATACTGATTACTGATCTATAAAGATCCCTTAAACAAGATGATGACCAAGTGATTATAATAATGTTGGTATAATTGCAGCATCTACACTTTGTCATTCGTATAAACGTAGCGTTAAAAGATATTATAACTTTGGTACAGAGTTTGTAACGCTCCGTTAATATTTCCCATTGAAAATGATCGTAAGTCGAATTATGCATGTCCGTGTTCGTCCGTGAATAACATTCTGGCTAAGCGGCTGAAGATAGAAAGCTGAAATGTTGACAGTTTATTAAGTAGTTTATAAGTAGTAAGATTTCTATTGTTTGCTTGGAGCAAATCGAACAAGGTATCGGGGAGATATATAGTGTATGTCTAATTATCGTAAAATATAATTAAAAAAAAAACAGCAGTTGCTTTAAAATAAGTGTCAGAATTAAATTGTTACATCTAAGCTAAAAAGATCTATATTTGGAACGTAGCTAACATATGAATTTGGCTTAATCTTTTGAGGGACGAATTTTTAATTTTGGATTTTTTACTTTTTTAATTCTAATTGTAAATAATGGTAATTTTGATTGCAAAAGTAAACGTGTAGGTACACACAAATGTGTCAATATCCCTGAAGTGGTTAAAAACCATATGCTAATGCTTTTTATGAAGGATTTTTAATTAGGTATTTTTGTGTTGAATAAAAAACACACACAGGGTGAAAATGTTGTTGTCCTAATTGGTAGCCTTTTTTAGAATTTATAAAAAATGATAGTTAACTGCGTAAATATGAAAAGAAGAAAAATCAATATGGAAAAAGCATATAAGTAGGTCTTTATATCCTTTAATTATTTATCCTTTATTTTTAAGCACGGCATATTATTGTAATAGCAAAATAACTACCATCTATATATAAATTTGATGATGTGACTTGATACAATATTTATCCATCCTAAGAAGGTAGACAAATGATGTTGTTATTGAATAAAAGGTTGTAGAAGGTACATATTTTCTTGCAATATTGCAAAATTGGAAAACTACTTTTATAATATCCGGACAAAATAAATTGAGATTTAGTTTATTAAGGCAGAACAGACTCTATTTTGCAACAGTTTAGTTGGTTATACACATATATAATATGTATGTATATATAACAACTATGTACATATGTACATTTACCTTGATAGATAGATACATTGAACATAGGTACACGTTTATTGGTTAAATTTTTGGATATTTCATTTGAATATTGACGATGAGATATATTACAAATGGTGGATTGAAGTTTTTTAGCTGGGAGGTGAATTGAAGGCGGATTGTAGTAAACCGTACGGGGGGTGGTTGTATGTACATAAATAGCTTTTACCGGAATTACTTGTGGTTTGATTATGTAACGGTTTTCTTTCTATGATGGTTTGGATTATTGGATTTATTTAATAAAATTGGCAAAAGAAAATATTTTATGTATATATAAGTATATATATATGTATATAATATAAATACATACATAGGTAGAGTACATAGCTATAAGTATATGAATTAGATTTGTGGTGAATTAAATATTACATAAAATAAGTCTCGCTGAAAAGAAGCAAATTTTGGGTATTTTGGAAATTCCATTTCTCCGATTTAGCTGAAATTTGAAATATGGCTTTATTTTAATTTTTTTTTTTACCGAGTTTTTGAAATAGAACTCACAGACCTAAATAAGCCAGAGAGGTTTTAAATTTAATAACTTTCTTTTTGCTTTAAAGTCAAGTCCAAGTGACTGAATTGGGTAAACAATTCCACACCACCACCCCATAGACAATGGAGTGATCCATTCATCTTAACACCATCCTGGATGGGCATGACTATAGGTCATTTGTCTGTATCGATATAGCAAAATAAATTTTTTGTGTGTACTTTCTAGAGAGCAACTAAGAATTCGATTTCTGTATAATGAGATGCTATCTATCGTATTGTTTTAATGCGATAAGCAAACCTGACCAGATGTCATACAATAAATTTTTCAACAACAAACTAAGTAATATTAAATCATTTCTTAGTTCTTGTTGTTAAATGAAAAAAACGTAATTATCTATTTATTTCGAAAAATCTCCCCTAATCCACCCATTTTATATTATATCAAATAAAAATATAACAATATCTGATGGGAACAATATCTATTTGTGACAAACCCACTAATTTGTCGAAAAAGAGACAATTTCTATCTTTGCCACTCAACACTACCAGCTGCTTTTATCTGAAAATTCATTTTCTTTAAATATATCCTCCAACACAATGGCTACAGCAAAAAATTAGAAAATAATTGACCATTAACTTCAAATGTGTCCATTATTCGATACTTATCTCTATATAGACCATACACACATAGACGTTAGCCCTAACCATTGGCCTGATGGCTGGTTGGTGTCTGTATAGTTACATTCATTATATACCCCGTATGTTCGAGCAGATTACTGGCGAGATTTTCATGAGGTCGGGTACATTGTGTTTTTTGTTTTGTTTGAGAAACAAAATGAAAATGAAAATGAGAATAAAAAAAAAAAAAAACTCAAATTTTCTATTTTGAACATCTATATTTTCGTGTTTCATTCAAAGCATCATTCAATCATTCCTCTGTTTTTCATCACATTCTTTTTTCTATCACGTACTTTTAGTATTTTCATATATTACTACCGGGTAGGTATAGGTTAGGTAGATATGGGAAAAATGTTGTCGAACAAAGAGAAAACAGTGAAAACCAACGATATCTAACATATGTACGTATATATACACCACCTGTGTACAATACAGTGTACAGGATTTTAACATTAAAAAAAAATATTCTTCCCTTTTTCCCTCTTCACTAATTACAAGTATGTCTGCACGTGTATAATAAAAAAATTGCGTTAAAGTTTTTCATATTTAAAAAATACTTAGATTACAGGGGTTGTTTTGTATGACCATATGTATGTATGTATATACACTTAAACAGCGTGTATATCTGTTTAGCCATTTGCGTAATGAACGGAGTCACGTTTGTTGAAGAGATTTTTTTTTTATGTAATTTCTTTAAAAATAGACTTTTGCGTTTTTTATTTAATTTAAAAAAAAATATTATTATTGTCGTTTTTTGGATGCATAAAATATGAGCACCTCAACTGTAACTTACCATAAACTAAGTAATTGTCTATACTTAAATCTCAAAAAAATTAATTTATAGATATTTCTTCAAATTATTTACCCCGTTACACAAAATACTTGAATCAACAATTAACTTAGTATACCTACAGCAGTATGACAAAGTGAGAGATAGAGAGGAATATTATTTTTCAAAACAGTCCATCTTCTGTTTAACCGAAGTATACTATTTACAGGTCACTGTCAATTGAGATATCCTCTCCACAAAATTGGCAGAGCACCTGACCCTCGAAGAGGACAAAACAGCGGAACACTTACTCTGCAATTGTTCGGCCTTGGCCCATAAGAGGCTTCGCCATCTAGGAGGCTACATTCTGACTCCCAACGACATCCGACAAAACAGCCCCTCTCGGATGCTACAATTCATTAACAACACCTTGCTAAAAGAGGACATCTAAATATCAGTAGGGGCATCTACAATAGATCTTTTAGATCTCAGTTGTGAAGGGTCAATAGCCCTACAACCCCCCACCCCCTAACCTAACCTAACCTAACCGAAGTAACATTACACCACAAATTGTAATTAGTTTCTAAAACTGTTTTGATTGTTTAAATTGATTCACGAATAACGAAACTGTGGCCGATTTTATGTGGGAATAGCTTCGAAAATGCGAAAATATTCCAAAATCTCAATTAGCCATAATTCAAGAACAAAATTTTAAAAAAATACCACAATTTAAAATATAATAATTTCGTTTTTTTCGTTAACTTGAAAATATTTTTGTTTATTTACTAATTAGAAAAGCCCCCCTTTGATTTTGATTAATTTATTTCTATTGTCGATTCGATGGTTGAGTGGAATATGTTTGTCGGGTCGCATTTAACCTACACACTCGTATATTATATGAGCAAAGACACTTTAGCTCTAAAATTATGTTATTAAGTAGACAACTATTTTCCAAGTTATAAATCAATTACCAAACATTTTCCACCACTCCCTAATCTAACTAATAAATAAATACTTCAATCTTATATTCGGTATGTAAAACATCAAGTGACTGTCGGTTCATTCAAGATAACTAATAACTCTTGAAATTACCCTCCCAAATACTCTATATTCATTATCCGATCACTGGCATTACCTACATACATACATGTCATATTAAGGAACATTGTTTCTATCATAGTGTTACAAGGCACATAATGTTCAGTCATGGCCTTCAGGCAGTTTAGTCACTAATTACATCTTTGTGTTTACAATCTCATTAATCAGCACATATCAAACTTTCTGTTTTCCAAACTAGACAACTGGGAATAAATTTATTATATCAAACAAAGTGCCACAAAGTGGCGCACGAATTGTGAGGCGAGTACTTCAAGCTCATATACGTATGTACCTACCTTATAACAAAAGAAAAGTTTTGCCTTTGCTGACAATGCATGGATTAAGTGTACGTAGTGACAGTTCCTTTGAGGAAATGTGAAATTGGTTTTCGGGTTCTTCATCCATATATAAAATATATATATGAGATGAGAGATGAAGATGTTATAAATACTAGCTAGACGTGCACTTTAATAATATATATGTATTAGTATGTAACATTAAGTACTTGCATTTTGACATATTGCATGAATCGAAATAATAGAATTTATTAGATTTGTACATTGTCATTGTGATTCATTTACAGTTCAATTTATACTAAAATGTACTAAATTAAAACAAGTAATTGATGAGAAAATATTAAGCTGAATTTTTTTAAGTGTAGGTTTATGCTCATTATATCATTTGCAGTTGTGGTATGTAAATATCTTTAATATAGATTCTAATAGATTAAAAAAGGTTAAAACACACATTCAGATACTTAAATCATACTGTTAGGCTCATTATACATTAAACTGTAGACTACTAAATAACCAAACAAATCTTATTCGTTGCTTAATTTCAATTTGACTTTTAGATTTTGGCTCAATTTATTGATTGCAACACTAACATTTTGAGTCACCATCATGATTCGATCTACAATTTAATTGCGGCTGTGTTTTTTGGAAGTAAACGATATTGATAAGTGCAATATTATAATTCCGAACTAAACAATTAACATCAAATCCTTTGATGACAATATCTCTATTTGTGACGACATCAAAGAACGTCAACGGTTTGAATATAAGATTGTTGTTCAACCATTATCGTTGCTTAAGAGTAAATAAAATAATAATAAGGAAAAGGAAAAATTTCAAATAAAGTACGGTATAGTAGTGTCGGTATTTATGTTCATAGAGTTCATAGATTTCACGTGAGTACTTAAACATTCTAGATTTATATATTTTTATTTTAGTTACGAAGAAAAATAGAAGCTCATATATATACATATAGTTATATAGCATAAAAAGCTTTTCTCTAGAGTAATGTTACAACTTTAAAGTATTACTTACCATTGTAAAAATGGTGAGAAAATAATTTACATGTTCCTCCTTTTATCGTTAGCACTTAATACGAAATGAAAATTGAAGAAAAACAAATTTTAGTTTGTTACATTTCTGTGTAACGCATATTATACTTAAATACGCTTTTACTACAAGAATGTTTACTTAAAATTTCTATGTTACATTTTGCTACACATTGAAATGAGCTTTTGAGTGATTTTCTATGTTTCTTGTCGCGCCCCGTAAATGTTGACGGGGCAAATGGTTTAGCACGTAAAATTGTCGACATTTTGTCAGATAGATAGATAGTATATGTATGTATGTAGGCACTGTACAGTGTACTTACTGTACATGGGTACATCGAATACATAATACTACAAGCAAGGTAGATATACACTTAATCTACACTTTGCTTATTATTGTGTTAGAATAGATAGCAAAGTAATTATTTTCAAGCTCATTAACTTGTAAAATGAATTTGGATAATGTAAAATAGGAAGCATATATAATAGAAACGGTTGGATCTATATGTATATAGATGTGTATGTATAGATATTATTATCAAATATAAGGGTTGATGGGGTTCTTAACGTTGTATAGTTGAAAATTGGTGTGATAGGTATGATATCGTAAGTTATTGCTTGGTATATCGTCTTTCAGATAATTGGAAAATCATGGTAAAGTAGGAGTAGTAATCTGTTTTCCAAAATTGTGTTTATTTAATGAGGGAAGTAATCCATTAGATTTATATTTAAATAACAAATAATAATCTAGTTAATAGAGATATTCTTGATGTTGTATCATTAAAATTGTGTACAGTACAGTGATGTGGTTTTAATAAATAATTATGTAGCTAATATAGTTAAATACAGTTTTGATTTGCATTATGTTGAATATTACTGAAAGCAATAAATGACGTCTAAAATAACGTTTTAAATGAATTGCTTAATTGAATAAATATTTTCGAAAATCCATAAATTAACTAAACAATTTATTGGTGCAAGGAAGATAGAGAAACATCACCCAACATGGATGAAAAGCAAAAATCTTTTCGAAATCTTAGTTCTTTACATTATTTTTAAACCCTAAAGCACTAAAGTATACTTTTCTTTAAATTGTCTGCAAACTATTAAATTTGTCTACAAACTATTGCAGTTGAAGTAAAATTAATCAAATTTTGATTAACATATTTTTTTTGTCTTTCTGTAATGTACCTACAGTTTAAAGTTTATGTAACATTTCATATTTGATGTGGTAAATACTTTTAATAATACCAATACCACCAACATTCATTTGCATTTTTATTGTTTATTTTCATTTTTAAGAATTTCATTAATGTACTATACACCATTTGGGCAAACTAAAGAAAATTATCTCAACCTTGAAAATTGAAATTTCATTATACGAATATATACACGAGACACGTACATATGTATATGCCGACAATGACAAAGTTAATGTATGATTTCAATAAATAAATACTCTACTTAGTAGATATTTAAAATTTATTTGAAAAATATTAATTTTTGCACTAAAACCAAAATGGTTAACAAAAGCAATACCCTTTAGAATTCATTTTAGCTGCAATAACGCCATTTTGAAAGTTTTTTTTTTTAAACACACATGTACTCCACTATATTTATTTTAATGGCTCCCAGAAGCTTAACAATAGGATTATATAATATAGAATAGTCCTTATGCAGATAATAGAATGTTTGCTCATAATATACAACTAAGCATATTATATGTAAGTATATGTATCTGTGTGGTATAACTCGTCGACATTTCCAGAAGCATTGTATTAATCCGATTATGAACAGAATGTGTGTAATTGAAAGTTGATAATAGGCGCATATAAAGCTTTATATGTTATACTCCTCTCTTATAAATGTAACTCGTTTTAACGACTTTTATATCCCGTAAGTGTGCACATAAAATGGTGTGGTTTTTGTGAAAAGCTTTTCACAAGCCTCTCAATTCATTCACTGTGTGTGGTCACGTACATTATGGGGGTCTACAATTTTACAAAACATATAAAAGCTCAACCATTGTACTATACATATGTACATATATGTACATACATGCAGATCTAGAATGTGGAGCACTCTGTTTTATGCATTTTTTATATTCAAGGTACACTACACTGTATGTATAATAATGTAAATAGTTACTACTGTACTAGAGAGCTTACCTTTGCATAAAAACCAACCTAGTGCCTTATCCAGAAATACATAATATTCGTAGCTACCCATATACATACAAAAAAAAAATATTTATACATAGGAAAGCACCTAGAGAATCTGACTCGTTTATTTAAATTATTATACGAAGCGCATATAGTGCAAAACCTGCTGACTTTATAGTTGCGAAAATGCTTACTCTTCTAGGTACCTATACACTAGCGCTTTCTATAATTCAGAAAAAAAAAAAAAAAAAAAAAAAAAAAAAACTCTTTTCATTCAGACTGTTTGCGTTGGCGTGTTTGCCTTATACCTGTTGATTGTTGCATTTTCAATAAAATTGGGGTTAGAAGTAATTGAAGTTTGAAAAATATTTTGAATATAGAGATAAGTATGCTCGCTAATAAATCTGGATGCCAACCGTTATATAAATAAATTTTACATTTCATTGGATTTTATTTGTTTGGTTTGTTAAAAAGAAAATTTCAGACTTTACGGTTCATTAGAAACGTTATAAATGCGCTTTAGGCTATAAGTTTCATGTAAATGTAGTGAATCTACTTGAAAATTGAAAATTATTTTTCTTCTTTGATCTTACATTTTCGTCAATAAATTAAAACAATAATAATTAATACGTATTTTACTGTCTAATAATTTTGTCGTTTCATTAGACGTCTGTTTCGTTAATAAAAGAAACATTTCTATATCCCTACATATTCTGGTAAACAATTTGTTTCCATAAAGTTTCGTTAGGAAAAACGATTTAATTACATTTATTTAATCTATAGGCTCAGTGAAGGAGTATTGTCTCTACATAATGACAAAATGACATGGCAATTTAATATGTCTACAATGTTTATCCTAATGAATCCTGGGCAAGAACATGTTTCTGGGTATTTTCGAAATATTTTCCATATTTATTTCTGGATTTCTATTTTGTACTTGTACACTTGTACAGACAATATATGAAAAGAACATTATGAACAGATGAAGACAGTGTTTACCTAAGGAAACAGATTATATTATATGGAAACTTCTCAAATTAATAAAGAATTGAGATTTACATAGGTGTTAAGTGAAACAGTTGTTTTAACTATTCCTATACTCTTTTATAGGTAATTTGTTTTAATCCGGACAACCTGGAACCGCAATTAGTCCGGATTAACAAGATGCTACTATAATTTTAGTGTTTTCTCACCTAAACAAAAAGTTATACTTGAAATTTTGGTATTGTAGTTCTGTTATTCTCCAACCCCTTCCACCATGCCCCAATACACAATTCTTACAATATTAGTGTTTTTCTTCAGCCTCATGAGGAACTAAGGACTTGAAAATTACGGGAGATTGTTTTAAGAATAAATCCTTTAACCATTATACATTTTCTATAAAATATCCTTTCTCTTTCCAATTATATAAACAATTATCCAAAAAACTACGTTTTTTTTATATGTACCCACTTGTTTTGATTTTAGCAAACATGTTGTGCATGATCAATTTACAATATTTTACAACCAGAAAATGGACATAATTTTCTCGCCAACAATTTGCCACAAATATTTACCCAACTTCAGCAATATGGCGCAAAACATTTTATAGTTTTAATATAGTTCCAAAAGCATACCCAACGTGCATGTTTATTCATAACGAACAGACTTAATAATAATATATATAATAATTAATGATTTCATAACAATTAACTACACATGTACCTATAGAATTTAGAACATACATACATACATTATATTGTAGAATGAAGGTAGGTGTTATTGGTACAGAAGCTTAAAAGGAAGCTTAAAACTTTTCAACTAATGCATATTACACATCCCAAAACGACCGGAAATTTACTGCTGAATAATTACAATAAAATATTACCTAAACTACTTGTTGTATAAGTGTTTTAGTTTTGACTGTAAAATATCGTAAACTAATCATAAATTTTGTTTATTTAAATTTTACTACATACTCGTACCTATATGTATAGCATCGACGTATAAAAATTATTAAATTGTTTTCTTATGATAATGATCACAACACAATGTTGATACAGCTCGTGGAACTAAATATTACGTACCTTGTAATGAAGCAATTTTGTATACCAAGTATTATTTTAACTTCGACATCAACAGATATGGAAATTTGTAATCATCTTTTTCTTCAAAATAAATAGAATATTATATTTGAATTTTGATCTAAGATAGATATTTTAATAGCATTAGATATGGTACTTTCGTTAAGATACGAAGTTTTGTTACGTTTACCGGTCGTTCATTTTTAAGGTTACAGTCCATCTTTTGTAGCTGCTGTGACATGTCGTTTTAGCGAAATCATGCAACAAACAGTTTCTTAATTTTTTGTTTAAGGATCAATTGTTACCAAGCCTAGGTTTACACCAGCTTATTTTTATGATTAACAAAACATGGAGATATTTTACTTAACCCTTTCAGGACCAAGTTCAATATATTAGGCAAATCAATTTTAATAAATTTTGTCCTCAAATTTTGTTCTATACATTTTTAGAACAAAATTTATCAAAATAGATTTGTCCAATATATTTGACTTGGCTCTGAAAGGGTTAATGAGAATAATTTACGTAAATTTATGCTAAAAGAAACTATGGTCAATTTTCCTTCATATATACATAGTCATACATTTATTCAATTCATAATTATAAAAGAATTTAAAATTTTCCAAAATAAAATGTGACCCAAAGTCACAACTTGGTATGATTAGGGTTAATTGGGAGTTCATCGATATGGAGAGTGATTTCTTGTATAACTATATCGTAGCTATATCTCACCTATTCTATAGGAAATGTACCATTGAAAGTATGTATCCTTATGATAAAACCTTTCAAATGCTCACCATTTTACTTAATTTTTTGAGTTATTTCCAGTTATAAGATTGTTTTTAAGTGAAATCAAATCAGCTGAATCAATTCCATTTTTAAAAAATCCTACCCGAGATTTGATCCTGTTGTTCATTCGATCGATCACTTCAAAAGCAATCACTCTATTTACTGAGCCATTTGGTCGGTTATCCACGTAGAAACTGCCCATGAAATATTTAATCTTAATATTATTTACACTTATTATATATATATGTATATTAAGACTAAGTTGGTCTCCGTTTAGGTGATTCATATATCACACTCCAATATAAAAATTAAAAAAAAATGAACAATTAGTTTAAATTTATCAAAAAACGAATATTTATTGTGGTAATCCGATATAACAATATTTTTTTTCACGTAAAAAATCGCAAATTTTACCATAAATATATTTGTTGCTGTATGCACAGCACATGCACAGCAACACTAATTGATAGAATATTCGCTTAAATCGATGTGCCCAAAAACTATCATAACCATTTAATACTATCATCAACGTGAGAGCATAATCAATTAAATTCACGCAAATTCAATGGCGCAAATAATTATCCGTCGAGCAAATAATTTTATTAAATAATCTGCATGAGATGCTATTTCCATATTATTTACATACGAGTAGGTAATATATAAATAATAACAACATACTCTAATTGAATATTGCAGTACGGAATAGGTGTTAGTATGTTATATTTAGTAGGATCAAAAAATTAGACTTAAAAATCTGAATTAACAATTCGTTAAAGATAATTAAAAATAAAAATATAAATATTTAGTATATAAATGTATATGTATATATAATACAGAGAGAGGAATTAGATTTCTTAAATATTGATAAAATACGCCACTGTACCACATTGCTCAATTTCCTTTAAACCAAATAATATCTAACTAAGTAGGTAAGAGTCGCGTATAATTTTTCTTGTATAGTTATCATCACCAACACTGCTGTTTACTAAATACTTTTTGCTCAACATAATTATGCTAAGTGACTAGTCAGGAATTGAATGGTGCTAATTGTTTTTCAAGTTTTTAGAGTTCAGTTTAGTTTGTGGTATATAATACTCGTGTATTATTAGTTAAGCAATTTCGCTTACAAAATTTGATATTAATTTAAGAATTTTTGAATATCGTATGAAGAAAAACAATAACTCTTAGAGCCTTCGTTGATATATTACTGTTTAAGGGCAAATATTGCTGAACGCATGAAAAACCATTATATATACAACTTAATGGAACCATAAAGTTAAGTTTATTTTTGTAATAAATAATATGAAAAATGACAATACAGTAAACAAACAAAAATTATTGATCAACATTTTGTCACAGCAAAACTATGAAAGTCTATATCCACATATTTTTTTCTTCGTCTCTTTTCGGTTTTTTTTATAGGAATTTATGATAATTATTTTATTTAGAACTGCGATAGTTAGCCGGCTAATAATTGTTGATTATTTATATTTTTGGTATAAACAAATTATATTTTGTTCATGTGAATGTTACTTGGAATTTATTTATTTTCCAGATGAAACAGGTTTAGTTTATGTTTCCAATTACAATAGCAATGAAAAAAAGTCATATGGTATAATGAAATGAAAGTATTCTGATTTGGATTTGTTTGTTATTGATTGCAAAAATCTGTGTTAGACTTGTAGACATTTACAACAATCAAACTACAATGCCAACGTTAACTTGGAATTGAATATAATTTTATTCAGAGTCACAACAATAAGAATCAAATTATTATAGTTCAATAAACTAGAGTCTGGTTGTAAAGGCAATTCTAATAAATTCACATGAATAAATGATTGCCATAGTTTAATCATTTCTATAAAATATACTCCAAATTTTTGAAAGTATAAAAAATGATTTGCTGCAAATTCAACTATTTTGCGGTAAATATTTTTAACGATTGTTTATCTCAATGTGTGCGGTGGTTTTTAAATGTGACCCCTTTTATGGGACTAAATTCATAACCTAGTTGAATATATTTGTAAATCAATCAATCAAAATTTGTTGACTACTCTGGACAGACACGCCGCCGAGTCCTTTAATGAATAGCAAGTCTGAAGGTAGAAGGTTACAGGGTGGCTAACGAAATATGATGGATTGCGTCACGAAGGACAACCGAATGCTTGGAATTGCCCACTGGCGTACGATAGCCTTAGACCGTCATCAGTAGAGGCAGTGTTTGAAGAACGTCACAAGTCCACCATGAACTGTAGCACGATGAAGAAGAAGAAGGCATGTGTTATAAACATGATTGATCATTTTTTAGATTAATAGAATTTTTCAATTCTATTTGTTGATCGTATATTTTGGTATTAGTAAATTTTTAATTCGACT
>JANSTT010018405.1:0-13927 GCA_026745375.1 Platyura marginata
TATGGGACTTTGACCAAATGATAGAGGAATATTTCAGGAACATATTCTGAGAAACTCAGCTTTCTAACAGTTTTTTTATGGTTTTTATACGTTAAAATTTAACCCTATTGCGCTATAGATGGCGGTGAGGCAATATACATATTATTTATTTCTTTCTCTCTTTGGTCTCTAGTCTTGATATTACGGAATTTTTATTGTCTTCTTTGTGTACATTTTCGTTCCATGAGAGAGAAATAGTCACTATAAACGATAGCTGGATCAAATCCTTCCAACAAAATAGTCACTATATCCGATTTGTCACTATAAGCGGCGTCACTATATCCGATAGTTGATTTTATGGGTTGGGTATTCATACAAAACCAATCATTTCGAGTGAAAATGGTCACTATAACCGGAATGTCAATATATCCGGAGTCACTATAAACGATATTCATTGTAGAATGTACTGTACATATATCAACTATATATTGAAGTCAGACAAATGTTATCTTTTATTGAAGATATTGGTGGATGGGTATGTGATGGATTATGGATATGTTTAGTGCAGCAATTATTGTTCTTGCAAAATAAAAATATTTAAAAATTAAAGAAAACATTGTACTTACGAATATGATAAAATTGATGACAAACATGCTGTATTTGATACACTGCCCGCAGCAGTCCATTCGTCCTCCAAAACCCATTTTGTCTAAAAAATAAAAAAAAAAATGAGCATAGAAAAGAACCAAAAATTAAAATAGACATAATCAATTATGATTTGTAGGCATAGGCGTCCGCCCCAATATATTTCTTTGTTTGAATATTCAGACAAAGAAAATTAAGATAATTCAAAATTCACATAGTAATATAGATTATAATTCAGATAGTTTAAAATTCAGATAAATTATAAAATGATTCCGATATTTTAAAATTCTGAAATATGTATCAATAATGAATTTAATGATGATAAATGAATTTCGTGATTATTTTGCATAAATTATTGTCTCAGTTACATTACTCTTCTGTTAAAGAAAATTGAAAAAGCAATAAATTTTCAATATCTGAATTTTGAATTATCTGAATTTTGAACCATTTGAATTATGGATTATCATATTTTTGAATTATCTAAATTTTGAAATATCTGAATTTAAAATTATCTAAATTATTTCGATTGGTGTCAGCTTGGAACCAACTAACAACGCAAAGCGAGGTGTTGGTGTAATGGTTTTAATCTTATTTGAGGAGTTGGTATATTAGTTTTTGCATTGCGTAAGTTATGTAAAATCTGAATTAATTTTACAGTAGATTTTTTTTTTGATTAGCAAAATTTTTGAAAATTGGAAGGGATTTTAAATTTTTTTTGTCGCATTGTGTAAAATCTATAAACCCTAATTATTTATAGATTGTAGATCTTTTTTTGTAAACAAAAATAAATATTTAAAATTTGTAATTGTCGTTTTTTGCTAATGAAAAAAATTTGTGCTCCCCCAACAATTTCGGTCAACGGACGCCTATGGTTTGTAGGCAACAAACTAACAAAGGCTGCAAACAGCAAACTACGTTGAGAGGTAAAACAAAAACGGTTGAAGCATCGCAAGCATCAATGGCGTTCTCAATTGGAATTATTTTGATCTGTTACTAAAGCACATAAACTCAATGAGCCCTGACCAACTTCGCAACTCCAGTTAAAATCAATCCTTGAATTGTATAGTAATGTATGATGATGATTAAAGTCTTCTACAATGATTTCAGAGAATTCTATTTTCCATCTTAAATACGTTTACCATTAAACAATGGTCTTTTCAGTCTGTCTAGTAATCTTAATGGGCTGATGGATGATTTCACTTTTTTAGGATTGTCTTATAGGTATGTACTGTTTTAGGTTTTAACTCATAGTAGTCAAAATAGTCAAAGTTCAAATAAATAACTAAGAGAAATATAAACAATTCTTCCATTTCGTTTGCCACAAATAGATATGTATGTACCTCCGAATACGAATGCATAATTTAAATGTAAAGAACATTTTTTTTAATTAATTTTAAATTCGATGCGCAAATTTATCGTGTTCGTTAACCTCTTTGATCATGGTCAAATTTACTAAAGTAAGAAAGAAGTATGTTTGAGTAAATTCATAATTTATCTATAAATAAACGATTTAGTAATATTGACGATATGAATCAGTATTTTTTGCTCAGGTGATCAAGATTCATGATCATAATTAAAATTTAATTAAATTAAATGATTAAATCAAGCAATTCTTAGAACTGGAACTTTACTTATTAAGTAGGTACATAATTATATAAAAAAAATTCATTTTGATCAACCAAAATGATGATTGACAAATTGGAATTAATATTCCTATTAGTATAAATCATGATCAAAAATAATGCAACTTTGTAAATAGACCTATTTATTTAGCATATAGCAAGCAAACTGACATTGATCAAATGTAATTACATAAGAATTGCACGCAGTATGATTATAATTTTAATCGCAATTATTCGTGACTAGATTTTTAAATATATTATAGAATATAATTATGTAAACTTCCATCTTTGATGATACATTATAAACAACATAGGCGTTTTGTAAATATATTTCGAAGAGGGGCACTATTTAACAACATTTATAGAGGGGCACTATTCAACAACATTGAGTTCTACGATATTTCAAAATTACGAAATTTTGAAAAAATCTTCTCCGACAATTAAAAGTTTAAAACCCGATTAAATAAAAAATTTCGAACTTTGTGTTGAATCGGTTGAAATGTTGGCAGCACTACTGCAAATACTTTCATTACTAAGAAAATATATTTTAAGAAAAGAAGCCTAAACTCTTCTCTGCCCTATAAAAGATTTCCCATTGAGACGAAATCGGAAATGGGTAAAATAATCAAAATATGTTATGAATAAAAGCAGTTCACATATATGCAAAGAAATGTTTTCCTTTCCACTCGCCAAATATCTAAAAAGCTCTTATAGAAATACCTTTAGAATAATTACAGATCGTTACCGGGACACTGCCGGATCACTGTATTAAAATTGGACAGATACAAGATATATGATTTGATTTGATTTGATTTTGATAGGAGTGTGATTTTTTTATTTTTTACTTAGACCTATTGTATAGTCCAGTAACATTTATCACAATTGATCTGATGATCTCTTTTTTTGTCGGAAAATGTAGCAATTGAAGTGTTCTTTTTACGGAAACCTTACAAACGTTCCTTATTTCACCGCCATTTAAGGAATGCTATTTTGTTTAGATAATGCCATAATCAGACTGTTTTTAAGTACAATCCAAGTAAACCCGGGACCTCCCGCTCCAAAGGCAACCACCAAGATATATGATAGTTCCTGCTGTTTCTACATCGAAGAGGATGGGACACATTTTATATGAAAGCAAACACGTTGCAAAGGAAGTTTGGTAGAACGACTAACCATTGAGATAAATTTTCTTATTATAAAAGTAATTTAGAGAGACGATACACCGGCCGCCTTCAGACGAGACGCCCATGACAGCCAGTGAAATATGAATAATTTCAAGAACACATTTTCTGGCAAAATAGTCATTCCTTATAGTTTCTACACATAGTAATAGTGTTTTACAAGGAAGAGTTAACTAGCTCGTCTGTAAACACATTGTTGTTAAACAACAACTTGTTTTGTCGCATTAATCAAGAGCATTTTATATTAGAGACTTTTAACAAACCGACAACATCCAACCGTGACCTAATTAAATGCCTTCTGAATGAGTAATTTTTACGTTTACTACGTAACTTACGAGAAATATGTTGTTATTGTAGTGTTCATAGCGTTTTTTTTATTTATATTGCGCATGATTTAAGGAAAGTATTTTGTAAAATAAATATTTCAATGTCATACAAATTTACACTTGTTAATTTTCATGATCATCTATCATGCATACATACGTACAATTTACAGCCATTTGTGAAGTAGGTACTGTCGATTTACCGCCAGTATAAACAACAACAAAACATAGTGTTCATATTTGTGTTAGCTCAATCAATTAGAATTATTAAATTGACTATTTCTTTGAAAATATTGACTTAATATTGACATTAATAACACACGTCAAAAAAGTTTTTTCAGTTTAGCATTAACTTGAACTGAACTGAAACTATGAACGGAACTGAAAACTGAACAATTTTAAACAATTTTCCATACATTTATAGAGTGTAGTTCTAGAAACGGCATAGATTCGAACCGAATTGTTCTTAATAATAGTTTTTGGTTAATGTATTTTATTTATTTTGGCATTTTTCTAAACGTTCACTATAGATGGCAAATTTCATTTCGACGTATGTTATGTATGAAAATTTAGCTTTATATATTAAAATTGTAAATCTATCTGAATTTTTAACAAAAAAACAATTAATAGGCCAATTAGTGTTAAATAGATTTTAGAAAAGGCAAAATGTTTTGCTCGCTTCGCTTACTGTTTAATAAAAGTGAATATATTTATGAGTTGTATCTATACAACAGAGAAACACGACTAGCCCAAGACCGAACTCAAATCCAAACCGAGAACTTCCGCATTACTTGAGCTGGAGTTTTAACCAATGTCTTAAATCACCGACATGGCTTCCGCTAAAAATTTGCGTATTTAATAAATATTTTCATTTATAAAGCTATAGTTTGTTTAATTCGTCACAGCACTGAAAATATAATTAAAGTACATCTATGTAGATAAACATTTATCATTTTATGTTGTCTCGCTTATTTGAATACGTAATTATTTATGCGTAATGTGCGTTTCAATTATTTAAGTATAGAAACATTTAACATATTGTTTATTGATCACACACATGTTACAAACAATTGTTCTTTTTATATTCACATTTAATTTTGCAATAAATATTATATTACTTTAAAAAAAAAGATATTTATAAAAAAATCATTGTTCTTAAAAACAACAAGTTATTTTGTTAATTTAACAATCGAAATAGGAATATTTGTCACAATGTTATTATTATTTGTAAGTTGAGAACAAAAATCCAGGCAATTTAAATACAAATAACAAAATTACCTAAAAAGGTGTTTATTTAGTCAAACAGAAGTTTAGTGCTGACTATATTTGAATAGAAAGATATGTAATTTGGTAAAAAATTGTTGGATCTGGTAAAAATAATTTAATATATAATTTTGAAATAGTACGGATTTTAAATATGGTTAGGTTATGGAATAGGCGTAGACCGTAGTCCATATGTAGAAAATCTTCTACATTGTCATTGTTTTTATTGGGTTCGTTCCCACGACATACATACTGGATTATTTAGCTAGATTTCTATTGGATCCCCTAACCTCATATATTTTGTACGCTGTAACTGTGAACATTGTTGGAATAAATAAAAAAAATTTTCAACAAATTTAGTTTTGTCCATCATTTTCTAGGTTTTCAACGAATAGTAGACCGCACAAAGGTTCCTCTTGGGAGGATATCTTTGTTATATTTGTTTAAATTTTTTCATGTCCTGGAATTCAGATTTATTTATTTTTGTATTGTCAACGCATGACACCTTCATCAAGGACGGTTCTTCTATACTATATTTGGAACGTTACAAGATTTGCTAGGGTATGAACATCCACATAACATTTCTAAGCAGAATATCACATTACAGCTATTTGATTTTAATTAATTTTAGACGATTAATTAATTTTAATATAGAATAAACTTCTTAATACAAATATTTAACCTTAACATTTCTGCCATAACATAATATAATTAGATATTTTCAAACAACTATTTCGGAAGTGAAAGTGGACTCCTTATATGAATGGTTGTAACAAATATGCTCTGTTATTTTACAAACTGTGATTACTCAATCTAATACCATTCGATACATTATTTATGAAATTGCGTTGGTGGTACATGAAATTAGTTATGTGGTTATGACAATAAGTTTCACACAATAATATTTACACGTTTCGTTTGGTGTTAAAATGTTTTCGATTTCATTTATTTAAATGGAAAAATGTACCTAATTGTGTTGTGGTGTGAAGTCATCTAATTTAGATACAAAACATTTATACAAATACAATTCACTCCATAAGCACAAACACTATCGGATTCACACTTTGGGTAAAGGAACGATTAAAATATAATTGAATTTATTTAATTAACATTATAGTAGTTTATTAGTGTAATTTTTCCGTAATTTAAAAATATTATCTGTTACGAGCGAAGAAAGCAAAAATGTTTGAAACATTTTAAAAATTAAAGAATATATCAGTGAAATAATATAATCAATGGAACTGATTATACTTTTATACCTATATGAAGTTACATAAAAATAACCACCAGTCACCATAAAGTTAAAAAAGAAATATACAAAAATTTTGCAATATACAACATCATTTTCTCCCCCCCTTACAAGGAATCATGAAAACAATATTTTCTTTTAGTTCATACTCTATTTTTTTGTAAATAACTACTTTTTGGTCTAAATTCAATTAATTGCACAATTTTTATATTTATTTTCATCAACGCCAAAATTTCCTCATTATAGAAAAAGTACCTACTCCGCTTGTTAGTTGAAGTGAATATTTAAAAAAAGTTAATTTTTATTACGAACAGAGATTGATAATAAATGAACAGACACATCACATAAGTATCTTACTTCAACACATTCATTGAAGAGAATTTTTCTATTAATAAATCATTTTACGTGAATTTCAAATCATTAAAATTTAATTTATGTCTAATTATTTATTCCGAGCATGATTTTTGAAGAAATAACTTTGTTAAGTGAATTTATGATTCACTTTAGGGTTTTTTCATGTAATTTACAATTTCCGGCCATTCTTTTGGATGTTTTTTTTTGTGTATCTCTACATATGAAAATTAAGTAATTATTTTGTTGTCTGATAGAAATTATATTTAATGAGGAAACTGATGTATTTTCTAAATTAAAATATTTTAACATGCCCACTTATTATAGAAGAAGAAAAAAACCTATATATGATAATAAAACATTCAAGCTACAAGTACTTATGTTATTTTGAGAGAAAGGTAAAGTAAATTTCATTAAATGTTTTCGATTAAAATAAATTTTAAAATAACTTAAGAGCTTAGTATTTAATTTGATACAGTAGAGTATAAGAAATTAGATTACAATCTTCATAAATAGCCTAAAGGTGCTTAAAGAAAGATAATAAACACAATGACACATTCTTAACAATGTGAAATGAGACACAATTTACCAACTAATTCTCATGGGAATTAATTTTCCTATAATTATCGAACAATTAATAAAATTATTTAATTATAATTATTGATTATTAAATTAAAATCATTTGACGAATATTTTGAACGTTTTGGCAGTACAAATTTTCAAAATTGAACATTTGACAATCAATAGATTAATAATAGTCCGAACTCCAAACCATTTGCTAGATACGAGAAAATTTTTAAGTAGATTTAGTATACGAAGAACAAGAGTGATACTCAAAATAGTCAATATTTAGTTTTAAATATAATCGATGGATCCAGACCAAATTCTATTATTAAAAATAACTTCCAAAAAGTGTTTATAATTTATATTTTGATTTATTTAATAAATTTTTGCTATTAAGTGGCCTTTTTACATATTGTTGGTAAACATGCATCACACACATATGTTCTTTGTTGTAAAGTAAATTAAGCGAGAAATATCTTGACCATTTTTTAAAAATTGTTATTAGCATAATTTTATATGCATAATAATTATACATAATTTTAAAACTTTACAAATTTAAGAAAACCTTTCTATCGTAAATTACTTTTCATTCAGTTTTGATGCATTTTCCACCATAAAAAAAAAGTCATCAAATTTATAAATAAATTACCTACAAACATGCTTTCAGGATATTAGAAATAAAAAAACCAAAACAATTGAAAGGTACCTGCATGCATACATATGTGGGTCAATAACCTTTGCGTGTTCATATTAATTTTATGACCAATTTATTGATATATATGTACGTACAAAAGTAAATACCTTCGTATATATTATGTATATTTGAATATATGTACATGGTACAAACATTTTACATTAATTATGTACACTGAAAGTAACCCTTATTTTTTTCAGGAATACATGTAAAATCACCCCCATATTTCATATTTATTTGAAAAAAAAAAAAATTAAAAGAACATTAGTGTATAGCGTCTATTTATAGAAGTGTTTTTTTAATATCTCTTTGATAAGAGTAATATTACTACAAACGGAATTGTATGTAATGAGTATGTAAATATAGTTAGTCAATCATTAATTATAGTTATTAAAATAGATGAGTGTTTGTCAATAAAACGTAAAAATGGTTTTGGCCAGGATATTTGTAGGTACTTTCCTGATTTTTAAACCATCCTTAAAACAAATTATAGAAGTGAAAAGATTTGAGAGAGAATGCCAGAATTGTGTTCCATCCATGATACTATAAATAATATGAAATCTAGCATAAAATACAAGAGACTTATATATGGTAACACTAAATTATAAAAATATGGTAATTTTAAGATTGACGAAAAATAATTGATTTGTGAATTTTCATAAAAAAAATTGTACGTTCAGTTTAGCAGATTTCAGTTTCTAGAAAATGAATTCATCCCGATCTAAACTGAAATTTTTTTTTTAGTCTTACACAGAGAGAAAAAAAACTTTCATATTAACGAAAAACGCAATTAAAAATCGACCAACATACAAAACATTTTATTTCGACTGTCAGTCATTTGAAACAACAACTATAGTGTTTGTTGAAAACAATCTTTTAATTCAATAACAACTGTTGACATTTGATTCAAATGAGTTGTTATGTTTTAATGGTTGAATTGACTACTTAAACATATAAAATGATTGCAAAAACTGAAAATGTATAAGCAGTTGAATTGAATGTTTATTGTTAAAATAAAAATGAAGATTTTTCTCTCTGTGTACCTACATCCTATTAGTTAATATAAAAAAAAAGAATTATCTGAGGTTCTAGAAAATAATTTTAAAAAAAGGTAAAAACCATCAATTTTTTAGTACACTAAATGTGAGGCGCGCTCAACTTTTTAAAGACTTAATCATAATTTATTTAACCCTAAAGAGTACGAAATATTTTACTAACGTAAAGGCACAAAAGGGGCCTGACAGGCCCTGTTTATAAACCTCTTACTACAATACAAATAATGACTTATTTTTACTTGCAATTTCTAAGTCTAATCGCGCCATTATTCTTTAAAATTGAGAATTGAAAAAATCAAGAAAATTACTTTATTATTGTGTTGAATAAAATTGTTTATAAATTTTTACAGGTAGGTACACTTTAAAAGTAGAGCATTATTGAACGAAAATGCACAACTGAACTGAATGAATGAGGTTGATACATTATCTATCTATCTAGTCTACTTACACCGATCAACCGATCAACTAGTCACAGCTTGCTTTTAATCATAGCTATTAGAACGTGTTTTGTTTGTTTGTCTATAAAGCGGCCAAATGATTGCCAATAGATAAGATAACAGGGTTTGATAGCCCCCTATTGTGCCTTTACGTTATGTTTTTAGAAAATAATTATTTAAAAATATTAAATAAATATTTTTAATATTTTCTTTAGATGTTTTATTGGTATGTGAAGCATATAAAAAGTTCTAGTTGATAAAGCCAGAAAATAAAATTTTTATGCGAAATTAAACATGAAACAGGGCTCGACAGGCTTCTTTTATACTCTTTAGGGTTAAAGAATTCGATCAGCACAAAGCTTGTAACGTCCCTCTCGGGCTCTACAATTACAGATTATAGATTCTATCATTATTGTATTGCTAAAGCTAAATCTAAATCTTATCTAAATCCCAATTAATTCTATTATCCATCACAAAACTGAAGTTCGATTAGACAAGTGTTGAAGACCGGCCAAGGCGAACGAGGCGGAAAAAGTATGAAGATTGAGGAGAGCTTAAGTAATATGTATAAGTGCACTTCCCAGCAAACACAGCGTATATACTTTGTACATCTAAAGGCTATCCGCTAATTGTATATCCGTAACGCTGAAAGGTTATCGCGCGATTATCTAAAGTATATACGCGCTGATGCCGTTTTCCATACGAGTGGCCGCCGGTTTTTTTACGTTAAGCGTTAAACAAAAGTTAACTTTTAGGACATACGCGGAACGTATATTCGTTGGATACACTATGTATATTCGTTAAGAGTTAACTTTTACGTGGAACGTATATACTTTGTATGTACGTTAAGCGGTAACCTTTCCGCAGAGCGTATATACGTAGGATACACTGAGTATATTGTATATTCGTTGAGAATTAACTCTTTTCGGAAACGTTGAGGTTAATTCACATTTTGTAGATTTTCTTCTAATTTTGGGCTGTACCTTTGCATAAAAAAGACAAAAATTTCATCTTATAGTACCTCGTAAAAAATCTAAATCGTAAATGCCATTTATCTTAAGAGAGCCTGAAAATAATGAGATTTTGGTGATAATCAGACCATACTGGAATATACAAAAACATCATTGTTAAAGATCAAAAAACGAACTGAACTTCAGTTACTGAAGATGATAGCTTTGTATGCTAACAATATATATGAATACTTAAAAGCGATCGTGCTAGGCACACGAATGCTAACGAAAAAAGATACCCGCAACGCTTCGCGGATGGTCAAAGTAAACTTAAAGGAACGACCTAAAACTGTCCACTCACCGAGTATGCTTTGGATATCCTTTTCTCGTATATAAGTTTCGGGGTATACTGTAGTATAGTATATCGTCCGTGAACCGCCGAAAAAATAGCTCCCACTCACTTATCTCACTTATCTATAGGTTATGTACCGCTTAACTCAAATAGAGTATACTGTAAGTTTCCGTCGTGCGTAAAGTCTTCGGATATTCTTCAATTCGATATACTTCCAAAGTATATACAACGTGTATACTTTTATTGGGTATCCTTGTTCTTTACTGTTTGTATATACCCAGCGAATATACTTTCAACGGTGCTTTACGTTAAATGCTTACTGGGCTTACCTTTAGAACACATATAAATTTATTTACAATATATATTTCAACATATTTACAACATATATTCAACATATTTGCAACACATATTCAATACCTATTTACAACATATTCAACACACACTACAATTAATCAAAGGACCCCTTAAACATGGTACACTTGGCCTCTACAAATTAAATATTTTTTGAGATCCAAAAAAAAGTCTTTTTTGGAGAATTTGTTATTTTATAATTTTTTGAAATTATACATTTTCAAACAATATAAAACTTGAATTATAACTTATAAAGGCCTAATTGCCCCTTTTCGCCTACGCCCATGTTTATTAAGTATGGGACGTGTAATATATACATTCCATATATTTTATATTTATACTTTAAAAATAAATAATATATTTTTTCTATTTACATACATAACTACATAATGTAGTACGAAATATAATAATGTACATAATGTAGTAACTACATGTAAGTCGGTAGTTAGATAATTGAATAGGAATATACAAGAACTAGATAATGATAAAAGATAATTGTTAACTTATTTAAGTAACTTAGAGGTGCAACATATTTCAATAATATTGTCCCGTATCTTGTGATTTGTGTGTATTGATAAAATAACTTGTCTTATCTCAAATTGGTGTGGCAATGAATATGTTTAATTAAAATAATCAATAACCATAAAAGTATCTTCAAATGTTTGTTAAATATTTACTTAAAAAGTGTTTTAAAATTTCTATTTAAAGCATTTTTATCTTTATTACTTATAATGTACATATACTTAGACTACATGCCTAATTGCCAAAGTAAAGTTTAAAGTTGTTGCATAAGTATAATTTATATGTCTTAGATAAATAAAAAAACCTGGGTAGATATTATTTGGTATTATAAAGGATAATTTCACTCAATAGTGACAGTACAATTATAGCCAATTTACTTAACAACTAATTTTATGATTGACTTAAATTGATATCAAAACATTGCCCTTTTCATTAATATACGAACAATTTCATATCGAATTTTTCGAAAATAAATTCGTTATCATTTAATTTAAACTGATTCATTTATTGAGTACTCACCATAATCATTTGCAATCCTTATTAAATTATTTTAATACATTTTTATCTGTACTTACGTACAATGTACATAACTAATAGTTTATCGACAATTTTGCGAAAAAGAATTCCCTGAAACATAATGGAATAATTTTCTATGAATTTGATTTGCTTTAAATATATTTTTAACTTGAATCTGGGAAATAATATGACCGACCATATATGTACAGTGGTGTGCAAAATAATAAGCGTGAATAAAATAATATAGAAACATGTATGATAAATTTATCAGGTTTTTTATTGATAAATATTAAATTAAAGTTTTTGTTAGATTTTTCAAATGACTTGAACATAAAAAAAATAATTCATTAACTTTTAATTCATATTTAAAAAAATTTAATGAGGTTTTTTTAAAAATGTGCTGTGCAAAAAAATAAGCGTAAAAAAAACATTGTTTTTTATCACAGCCTGGCATCTTCGTGGCATAGAATTAATCAATTTTTGGCCAATTTGACTTCGTTTTATTTTTTCGCCCTTATTTTTTGGTTTTGATTGACCAATTGCATTTTTTACATGTTCCCATAGATTCTCTATGGGGTTTAGGTCTGGTGACTGCGAAGGCCATTCCATTAAATTAAGGTATGCTTCGGATCATTGTCCTGCTGAAATACCGAGTAAAGCGGCATATGATACTCAGAAAATGGAAGCATAAATCCAATATTTCTGTGTATATAGTTTGGTCCATTACTTCTTTAATCCAAAATATGGGACCAACACCCATCCAAGAAAAACAACCCCAAACCATAATACTTCCGCCGCCATGTTTAACTGTTTTGACTGTATAACGGGGAGCAAATTCCTGACCTTGGGGTCTACGGACATAGTTTTTACCTCTATCTGAACCAAAAAGATTTATTTTAGACTCATCAGTCCATAATATATTTCGCCATTTATCAATTGGCCAAGTTATGTGTTCATTTGCAAATTTCAGTCGTTGACGAACGTTTCTTAGGCTTAGTAATGGTACTTTCTTTGGGCTTCTGCCGATTAATTTGGCTTCAATCAATCGTCGTCTAATCGTAGATGTAATACTATAACATCAAGGTTTAATTCCTGTTTTATTTGTGTAGATGTGGCAAATGGTTCCTTTTTTATCATTCTGATTATTTTTGGTCTGTTTTTGCGGTGGTTTTCTTGGGTCGACCACGCATTTCTTTAACCTTTTTTGTTTTTAGAGCATTAGTTACTACGCATTCAGATCGTCTAATAACCTCAGCAATAAACTTGTATGTCTTTCCCTCTTTTCTTAATGATAATATAGTATTTCGTTCCAAAACGGTACAATGACGATCACGGCCCATTTTTTCTGGAAAAACTATACTTTAACTATACCTAAAGCAGGCCTGCCCAAACCTTACTAAAACGAGTAAAATTTACTCGCCGACGTCACACGTTGACTATACATTCAAATTAAACAAGGTATTTTACACACTACTATCACCGCCATCTTGAAAATACCAGGCCATGCTGTAGGTGTAGACAATATTTTCGTCGATGACGTGAAACGAGGTAGAAATATTGAATTTTTTATAGCTCAATAGGGTTAGATTTTAACGTATAAAAACCTCAAAGAAACTGTTACAAAGCTGAGTTTCTCAGAATATGTTCCTGAAATATTCCTCTATCATTTGGTCAAAGTACCATAAAAATCACATAAGAAAATCTGGAGAAATTGAAAAAAAACTTTTTTTTTCAAGCTTTTTTTCGTTGTTAGACCAATTTCTTTATTTTCTACCAAAATCAACAAATTTTTATTTTAAATTATTTAGAATTAAATGTTCTATAAATGTTTGGAACAACACTTTTTGCTATATACCATCGTTCTATAAAATAT
>JANSTT010018406.1:0-13926 GCA_026745375.1 Platyura marginata
TTTTTCCTTTTTTTTCTAGATAAACAGTAAATATAACTATTGGTCTTATACATATACATTTGATATTTTTTTTTTTAAATTTTTCACATTTTTTTTGTCAAACGACGCCCCACGAAAATGGCAAAAAAAAATGTCTAAAACGAAAAAATAAAAATACTTGGATCAGGAGTTCATAAGTGGCAGCAGGTAACTAAACCCAGAGATGGCGCTGCATGTACCGTTTTGAACTTGAATTTTTTAAAATCCGTATTTTTCAAGATATTTTCATGAAAATTGGGATTTAGGGATTTTAGGGGAAGGCCTTTTCATTGGCGATATCAGTTTTTTGATATTCCTTCATTTTAAGGAAATACCAATATGATGTAAATTCTCGTTGATTTGTAGGGATGAGTCTGGTTGATCTTTAACTGTTCTCTTTTTAACTAAATACAAAACAAAAAAATTTAAGATTCTCTCTTTTACTGAAATCAATTTTTCATATTTAAGTACATTTTATTAACAATTTATTTAATTTTATTGTTTCTGGGGAACCTATAATCCTATATACAGTATTCATGGGCCAGGTTTTGGTTCTCCAGAGGTTCCATAAGTCCTTTTTGTGCTCCAGAAATGTCTTACTTTAGATTATAGACCATTGAAAGCGAGAATCCTAGAAGAATAATTTTAAATTACATGTATTTTATTACAGAATCCTTTCCTACCTTTTTGTTTAGTTGTTGAATTGCTAAATTCATTACTGGACTATACAGAAGAAACTGAAGCAATATGAAGAACTCCTTTGCGATCAAAAATTTCGCTAAAAATCCAGGAACTCCGAATTCGAAGGTGTCTAATAATAAAAAGAAAAAAAATTGCATTAATTTTAATAAATATTGATTGATTAATTAAGAAATTTTGTATTTTGTATAGAATTTCACATGTATTTCCACACATTTACTATGGCTTAAATTCCAAAAATTAAATTTTATTTTAATTAACAACAATGTATGTATTTGCACAACTACACCTATAGTTGATATTTATATGTATTAAATCGCCTCTAATTACTTTTAGGCACTTAGAATATTATCGAACAGATTTTTATAATAATTTACTAGTTAAAATGATTCATTCGGACAAGATGTCATTAAAAAGCAATTTATTGATACATTTAGAAAGGCTGCGTTCTATTAGATAATGTTAAATATAACTAAATGTTACCTTGTTAAATGATTTTATTAATGAAAATTAGAAAATTGTCTGTGCGAAATAATCAATTCCATATACATAATATTAATATGTGAACAAATTACTTATGCAATTAAATAAACATTTTGCACAGGTTTAATAACCTTCGCCATGAATTTGAAATTACCTATACACAATCGATGTTCAATATAAATTATATACTTGCATTCATACATACAGGCATCATAAGGTCCTCGAATTTTAATCAAAAGCTTTATAAATGTGTATTGTGTATTTTATATTGTAAGAATGATCAAGTGCGATCGTACTAGAGTAGTGCAAATAATTTTATATTTAATAATTGATTCTCAAATAGAAGAAAAAATAGTGATGATAAGAATCCTTTAACTTAAAAACTGGTTTACATAAATTTTACAATACGGAAAAAGGAAAATTGTAAAGTAGACAATGGTTAGATTAGATTAGATCATAGATCATGTTATTCTCCTTCATTATGTTTATCTCAATTGGCAATGTCTTTTTGAGTGAAAGCAAAAAACTTACAACAAATGCTCGCGCAATCCAACCACCTGGGCTCAGATTTAAATCAATATACCCAGAGAAAAATATTTCATGTTTCCTTTAGTAGAACTTGAACTCGAAACATCCCGCTGCAGAGGGAACCACTGAGCAATTTGGTCGATTTAAAGTAGACAACAAAAAAATACTTCTTTTTAAGAATCCTGCTTGGAAAATTTTATCCAGGGCTCAGGGGAAAATTTTGACCGGAGGGATAATGTCCTAGATCGCTTGATCAATGACGTAGCGTGGGTTTTTGTTTTTGCTATGTAATGTAAATCCGGATAACTTTCCTAAATATTGAAATTTTTCAAAACAGAAAATCTTATTTCAAGGAAAATTTTATTTTCCACCATTTTTGCCAAATACATTTTTTTCGATTTTCTATTAAAATATCGACCAATTTATCAAGATATGCGTTACTGTTATGGATTATGGTGATTAACACCTTTTAGGGATAGATTAGGTACGAAAATTAAGATAAGCACGAAGTTCCGATAGATTGTATGTAGTACTATACAGCTCCACACTAATCAAACAGAAAAGTAACAAAAATACTTTATCATTTATAAAACAAAATTGCATTTACTTGTACATTTGTACGTATACATATATATATTTCATATACATACATAGCATAGAGTTCAATGTTGTCTGGTACATAAATAAATAAATAAATAAATAATGCTTTCGGTTATCCATTTTATTGCTTTTAATTAAATAAATGATACCTACTTGCTGTGTGGATTAGAATAATATGTTTTATCATTGCTTTATATACCTACCTACATACGCACATATGCATATGGCATAGTACATATAAACAACAACTTAACCGAAAACATCTTGTTAAGGACATTATGTTGCACACAGCATCTGAATGCAATCTGAATGAATTAAATGAAGCAAAAATTTAGTCTACGTTGGATTTTTAAATTAATCGCAAGCTATTTGAAAAGTTTTTTTTTTATATAACTATAACTCAGTTTGGAATCATTGCAATCACATATTATTGTTATTAATGAATATTTTTTTGCTATTACTATTTATTTATGGTTTATTAAAATGGTGTTAAAATATCCAAAATTTTTCGTGATTTTATATCCATTAATTTTGACACGATTTACTTACGCTTTAATAGGCGATCATATTTGTTACAATGAAGAATCGTGAGTATCGATTTAATAATTGATTAAATTTATAGGAGACAATAAAAAGTGTGTTTTTTGTTTTATTAACTTACTAGTTACTGTGAGTGGGCTAATGGACTTTTTAAATTTTGTCTCTTTCTATATGCGTGAACGAATTGTTTAAAATTTGTTGAAAATATTGACTATTTTCGAAATATCTCGTCTATGTTCCACAAAGTTGTAGAAATTTAAAATTTACATAATCAAAAAATAGTTTCGTAATTTTAATAAAAACGCTATTCTATGAGTTACCCTGTAAAATTACGGAAATATATATATTCAGCTGTGCCTGCCATTTTATACCCGTATGAGCGTAGCATCCGTTCGTCCGTGATTAAGATTTCGAGAGGGTCTGAAATTTTGACAGTTTATTAAGTATGTCACTTCTTAAGTTAATTTTGAAGCAAATCGAATAAGGTATAGGAGAGAGGGTGGTAAAATATTACTGTGTGTGCCTAATTTTAATAAACACCATTTATTTACTCTAAATCTATATGGAATACCGAAACAATAATAGAGAATAAAAATTTGATGATTTCATTAATATGTCAAAAAGTTCCACGTCCTATCGTTATGGCTCTACAATCAATTTTCTATCATTTCTAGGGTTTTTAATTAATTACTCGAAATATATTCGGATTAGAGAAAAATGGCAATAACAAAAAATTCAGAGAATAAAAAAATTAAGATTTCGCATTAATAGATCAAAAGATTCCATGACCTACCGTTATGGCGCTGTAATTTCTAGGATTTTTAATCATTTATATTCAATTTAAAAAAAATATTTTTTCTACAAAAAGGCGAACTTTTTCTGATCTAAACACCCGCTATCTTGATCTATGACAGTGCTTTATCGTATTTCCAAAAGTGTGAAAAAGCTCTAAAATATGATGTCCTATATAGTAATTTAATTAGAAGAACAATTGAACTCCCATCAATTTTAGTAGTCATGTCCAATTTCAAAGAACCCTGTACAATTCTAAAAAAAAGCAAAAACCATTTACCTAAACTTTGTGTAGATATTTTTTTTTATTTACTATTCATATAGCTACACAGAATTGGAACAGCAAAAAACAACTCAACCGGTAAAAGTTCGATCATATAATTGGTGCTTTAGTTTTCCGCCTAGATGTTCAAATTACAGAACAGAGATTAAGGAAGTTATCAAGTTACAGGTAAGTGTAAATTTCTCAATTAAAATTGTACAAATTTCATTTGTTAAGTAATAATTTCTTTGTGCGGCTATTAATGAAAACCAACAACAGTTAAAGAGATGTGATCAATTAGATTTACGTGATAAATATGAGTCGATACATTTTTGTTACGTAATTTTGCAGAAAAACTGGAATTTTTACACTAACAGAAATATATTCCTTATATCATACAAGATTAATTGAAATATAATTTTTTTTTTAATTATTTTAAGACAATTCAGTGGTGGATTAGAAAACTAAGCAGAATTATTGATATGATGTTGGTTTTTTTCCTCCTCTTCTTTCTTTCTTCTATTCTCAACATTTTCGCAGTTCTTCGAATTCAGTTTGTTTCCCTTCTTTATTTTGTTTTATTGAAATTACCAAGATTTCCCTATACATAAAATGACGTAAAGCGAAAATCTCCTACTGCAAGACCTTTTGATTGGAGCCTAAAATATCTTTTATTGAACAAAACCTATTTTTTTTTGATAATTTTATAAATTTGTTATTTTAGAGAAGGTATAAGGAAGCCTGCAGAGAGATGAGGATATCCTGTGCGATAACTACAATAATTTTTCACCAGTAGACTTTTCAGTGCCGTTTTCTTTATTTCTCTATATCTCGACGATAATTTATTTTATTTCCCACCTATCGACGCAGTTCAATTGCAATGACTCTACATCGACAATGTAGAAACATGCGATTACGCACGTATGCGGCTGTACAGAGCATTATATTACTTAAAATAATTAATTTACAATTTATCAATTTACCTAACATCCAAATATGATATAACAACTAGACTAGAGCAAACTGTTCATACCCACCTACCCACATTTTAAAGTGCATAGATTGACCGGAACATACACACTTAACTTACACAAGTGAAAGTCCAGAAATGGGAAATAATAGGCATAGTCAGACACTAAATCAAATCAGACATCGACATTAGGAATCGAATAAAATATAACTGGGCTATTATGAAAGCATCGCAGCTATGTATATTGTATATGAATGTACGTATAGATAGGCACATCGAAATACATAGCTATCAGCAGTCAGGTTGTCAATTATTCTAGAGATTTTGTCGTAGTTTTTATTCAATGAGATATGCGAACATGATTATGCGGGCATTAAATAGTACCAGGGCTATTAAGAGATTTATCGTTATGGTTTTTCCTCCGTCAATATCAATATATATATATATATATATATATATCGTGCACATGGATCAAAAATTGGTGTACGGATTTGAAAGGAATGAATTGATTATTGATATTGCTGAGAGTAATTGATGTTTAAGATCTACCTGATTTATATAAATTTTGTAGTATATCTGCATTAATGTAGCGACGATAATTTCATATGGGCGTGTTGAAATCTAATTGACGATTCGGCCTACTATGGAATTTAAAAAATTAAAAAAAATATAATTAAAGTCAAGAGGCTTATGTTTTTAGATTCATATCTTATAGTCAGTAATTCTGGTACACGGCAATTTCGTAACAATCGTAAATTCATTTAATAATTATGTTTTGCATGTAATAAAATATTTATGTATATGAGTACTACTTACATATGGATGTATGTATGTAAATTGTACAGAATATTAATAATAATTTCGTTTTTAAATTTAATTAAATAAAATTGATCTCACACACTAAGTGTACATCACTTAAGCGGTTTCAAAGTAGAAATGTCAAATTTTGTTTAAATGAGCCCGTTTAAACCTCAAATAAATGGACCCCAAACAGATTTCATCGAACAATTTATCGATTTATGTATGTTATAATAAATTCCTTACGATAAATTGTCCTGATTCCATTTTATGTACCTAAATTTTATCGAATTCATTTCAGAACATAACGAAAACTCGCCTTACTGAACACTGCTGCAATGGTCATATCGAAGTAAACACTGAAAATGATACAATTTGCATGCCAGTTTGTAGAGGAGGATGTGGTCATGGATACTGCAGTTCACCGAATTCGTGTCTCTGTAATATAGGATTTGAAGGACATCACTGTACACAAAGTTTGCTTTTTATTGTAATAATTTTTGGTGTTTGAGTGTAATATTTTTTTTCTTTACCCAGGATGTAGACCGAAAAGGTTTGGACAAAATTGTAAAAATGTTTGTCGATGCCGAAATGGTTCCTTGTGTGATCATAAAACAGGGTTCTGTAGGTGCAATGCAGGTTGGATAGGTGATTTGTAAGAATTTTTTTCTTGTCTTTCTTTTATTTTTTAAATCATTATTTGTTGATAGCAAACATCAGATAGAAATGAATTCATTCATACATTTAGTCAATGAGACATTAAAAAAAAACCAGCTAAATTTGTTATCCCATACCCGTAATCCACACAAAAACCAACAAACAATATTTACATACATAAGTCAAATTTTGAACATCATGCATCATGTTATACATAACAAGCATATGACAAATATATAATTTCCATTTACTTTCTTCAGATGCGAAATTGCATGTCCACCAGGATCCTATGGTATGATGTGTCGCAATACGTGTGACTGTACCTCTAACAAATGTAATTCACAAACTGGTGAATGTATAATGGAAAATTCCCAAATAATTTTCGATTGGTCTGACAGTAATCCGAGTAATATAATGAAATTGTCCAATAATGAACGGATTAAAGCGAAACACTGGATTCAAGTGAACGGAAATGGAAAAATAAATATGAAAAATTGCACCGAATTGTGCAAGACAAATGACATAATTTTTACAGCAGACAATAGTGGAATATCCAATGAAACCATAAACCAATTACAAATAAATCAAACAGACAATAAAATTATTAAATTAATTGGAAAAACTCATCAGCATCATGTACAAATACAGAAAAATAACACAATCATGATGAATGCATTGAACTCTAGCATAACCAATTTAACAAATGATGTTGGAAAATTAACGAAACAAGTATCTGACCAGCAAAGTGAAATCAAAAGAGTTAGCACCGACGCCTATTTACCGAAAATGGCTATACTACTGGATTCACCGATAATAGCACAACCATCACCCGCCCGCAATATTATAGACCCACAAGTTGAAGATGATGATATTAATAATAGCATTAAACGTGCAACTGATATAGATGGGGTGGAGAATTTGATGATATTGCCAAATGGTGTTAAGCATACAATGAACCCAATAAATCAACGTGTTGAACAAATTCAACCGCATCAATTGTCCATAATCGAGACCAGTGAGACAATTTCGCAGAACATTATGCACGATAACGATGAAAATGATGCCGTTACAGAGACGACGAATAATCAAAATGAAATTTTCCATGTTTTTGCTAATGTAGAGGGTGCAATTGAGAGTAATCATACAGTGGGTGATACGGTAAGTAATTATCTTGATATATTTGTGTAAAATTGTTAAAAATACAGTCTTCTCATGTAATTGTGAGCAAAATCGACAAAATTAAGCTACAAAAAGACATTTAAGAAGAAGTAATTTAAAGTCTGTCGGAATAATTTTCCACAGTCGAGTAAGAATCTATGTTTTTATGTCTTGCTATAAAGTGATTGGATGTCTTGATTTCGACACACTTTTAGTGGTGTCAATCATTTTTTTCTTTATAAATAAATAAATAAATAGTCTATGCTGAGGGAAGTTCTCTATCTGGAATATTTTTGCCATTAAGAGAGATAATAATGACTGTTATCTATCGTGAAATTTCGTATAACACTGTGGATGATGCTGATTTAAAAGAAATGTATGAGAACGAACAACAGAATTGAAGAATGAACGGTAAAAATTTCACTTTTTGATCGATATGTCTGAAAACCCTTTGGAATGTATCCAAATCCAATCATAAATTTGATTCATCTTAACTAATTAACTAAAATTTTTTATATATTTTAAGCAACCCCGAATTGAAAATCCTGAAACCATATCGGTTGTCATAATAATTCTAATCGCTTTAATTGTGGCATTCCTTGCTGTATTTGGCTGCATTTTCATTTCAAAGAAAAACAAAGAAATTGCACTGAACAATATTAAACCAGAAATTGCACTAACAGAACAAATTGCTCAAAAGCCACTGCCAGGTATTTTCTTTTATATTGAAAATTTTATGTAACTCCATATGACAGTACAAAGAATTTCTGATAGATATTCCGTCATTTACGCATTCAATTACGAGAAGAATAATTGCACAACAAGGTAGGTACATAATAATAATATGATCATGTATTTTCTATCGCATAATACCTAATTATTATTAATTTTCATAGTGTCATTTCGATTACTAATAAAACGGGATATTCATGTAATAAAGATGTCAATTCTAACATGCAAACGTAAACATAAACGGATCGAATGATAAAATTGTTTTTTTTTTTTTTTTAAATTACAGAATTCTATGACAAGCCATCAAACAACTTGTCGGTCAGAGAAAATCTTAATAAACTTGGATACTGTTATGCCAATGAAAATAATCCCAGTCAAAATATGCCACACTATTCTAGATCGAGAAAGTCTAGTGCGGAACATATCTATGATGAGATCAGATATTCAACCGAAAATGCATCAAGACGTTAAGTTATATCAAAATCTCATATAATTAATTAATTTAAATTTTTTTTATATTTATTTATTATTATACAAACTTATAATTATCGATAAATTTTCTATTTTCTATACAATATTTTCATACATACATACACAATAATAAAATCGCCTATAAATCTACATTAATTATTTAGGATTGTCTAAATTCAGTCGTATAGGTTGCTAGTTATTTATTGTAGATCTACGCTCTACCTACAGCGAACATTCAAAAGCTTTTTGTAATAAAAAAAGCTCTGTACATTATAAATAATGATTAATAATAATTCAACTTGACGAAAATATGTACGTAAATTTTATATTTATCGAAAAATTTATCGAAAATTGTTTCTAATTCCATGGGGTACATACCTACTTGTTGTAAAAAGCCCATTGTGCACTTGTACGGTAAGTTATGACGTTCTGTGCCAAACAAATATTTCGATTGTGTTAAATTTGATTTTGTCCTCTGTCCACACATTTGTACAAAATGGCGTACAATAAAAACTTAAAGAAACTATAAAACGTAATTTAGAAAGACACACATTTAAACAATTAATTAATTAAATAACAATTTACATCAGTCTACAATCAGCAATCAGTCACTCTATTTTAGTATGACGTCAAAAAAATACCATCGGAAACTATGCATTTTTCTCTTTCCTTTATATATTGACATTTAAAAATTGAGAGAGTAAATTAAATTTAGCTCTTTCAATTTTTTTTTTTACGTAATACGCCATTAGAGGTATCAGACAATAAATTGAAATTAAATGAACAAATTATGTTTTAATATTATTCCATCAAGTCTCGAGTGGACCAGAATCCGTGGTAACTAAATTTAAAGTTAATTTGGAAGGACTTGAACCTCCCGCTTCAAAGGCATAACCAAAACCCAATGTGCAAGACCAAGACACTGTGGTGGTCTTGATCTAGCGTTTGCTCATTTAGTGATGAGTAAAATCAGTCTTGGTATTGTACATTTTGCAAGAGCAAAAACAAGACCAAGACTGCTGTGGTCTTGGGCTTGGTCTTGCGTTTGCTCATCACTAATTAATATGTGAAAACGTATAAAATTAATTTGACAGCAGATAGATTTCCTAAGTTCCAAAAATACTCATAAATTGAATTCAATCCATCGATAATATTTATTATAAATTCATGCTAATAGTAATACATTTCACACTATTTTTGTATAGATATAGATATTATTATGAAGATTTTTGAAGTTTAAGTACGTGGAACACAATTTTGACTTCCTTTCAAACTTCTATCTTTAACAAAACCAATTTTACATATACAAAAATTGGGAGAAGAACAAATTCCATTTGGACATCCATTAGCACAGTGGGCAACACATCTAAAAAATGAAAATATGAAATCGAATTTATTTAAAAAATTATTGGATCTATATTGTACTTAAGGGGATCATGTTCATCTAACACATAGCCCATATGACAGGAACATTTATTTGGTCCGGTGCATACACCATTCAAGCATGTATGATCACAGTGCGGTATACATTTGCTGCCGATTTCGTCTAATGTCCATCCAAGTTCACAAGAGCAAGTATTTGGCGCAATGCATTTACCATTTGTGCATCCTCTAATGTCATATCAAAAAATTATTTTTGAATTACTATAATTAAAAAAAAAAAAAATCGAAATACTTTGAGCAAATAGGTTGACATTTTTGTGCAATTTTTTCATATCCCGCTCGACATGAACATTGCTCGGGAGCAACGCAGTCACCATTTCCACATCCGCCAGTACAAATTGGTTCACATTTCTGTGCAACATTTAGTTGATAGCCAGTATTGCATACACATGTATCGGGAGCAGTACAATTTCCTATAGAAATATTTAAAAAAAATCATCATGAAACTGAAGTACGGTATTTGATGATCTTTATGGTACCATTAAAACAACCGGCACTGCACTTTGGTATACAAAATTGTCTATTTGGTTCATGTTGATAGCCAGGTCGGCAAATGCACGAGCGATCAGGGCTACAGTCACCATTAGAACAACCTATTTTTTTTTTTTGTTTTTTAATCGCTTCAATACAATTTTATTAACTAAAATTTAATTTAACTCTCACCAATTGGGCAGGTTGGCACACAAATTCCAGCTAAATTTCTAACATGATCTGGATAGCAATCACAATGTTCAGGTGCTACACACAGTCCGTTGATACACTCATTCGTACAGATTGGATCACATTTTCGGAAATTGTGCATATTCCTTTCGTATCCCTTGCAACAGACCTGAATTCGACTTAGAGTTGGATCGGTCTAGGAATTTTTTTTAATAAATATTTACGGCTCAAATATATAAAGCAATATTCTTACTCCATTTCCTTCTGGAACATGTCCTTTAGGATCTTTAAGAAGAGTTATTGTGCTAAAATGGTAAATAATTTGTTTAAATAACAAAATTTTGAATAAAAATTAAAAAAAATCCCGAAAATTCTCGAGAACTATAGTAAATCTAGAAGATTTGATAATAGCCCCACACATTAATTTTCCAGCGTCAAATCCATTTGCTAATATTTTTACTAAAGCAAAGGGGGCAAAGTATGGATACTTAATTGCTATAATTGATTTTCAAATATGAATAGAAAGAAAATTGCAATACAAAAAGTGTGAAAGTGAAACAGGGGGAGGGGGTGGAATGAATGACCAGCGCAACAAATTCTAGATTTAAAGGAGATTGATGTAATCTTTTTTTTTTTTTGCTTTTTCCTGATTCCTCAATGTTTGATTCTTCACTCTACTCCTCTTATATTAATCAACCAATAATATTTTAAGTATAAAATTAAAAAAATCCACTAAAAATTAATCAAAAAATAAAATTATCAACCAATCTCTACTTAGCAGAGTTAATTTTAAAACAGAGACTTGCTGATATTTAATAAAATTAAATTTGAAAAAAAAATCTCTTATCCAAATAACTTACGGCACTTCCTTGAAACATATTCCAGTTGGTCGGTTTGTCAGAGTTCTATTCACAAAATTATAGGTAGCATTTTGGCTACTACTTCCACTTAATGGCACTATTACTGGTGAAACGATAAAATTCGATGCATTTCTAGTGTCATTGTAGTAGACCAAATTTCGTGATATCGGTGATTTTACTCCAATAATTTGACCAAACGTACAACTTCCACAAATTATTATCAAAGCACAAACGACAATGTTACATAAATTTATTTTAAACATTTTTTTTTTAATCAACAAAGGTCGCTTTTTTAATGAAACCTAGATTCACAGAAATTATAAGCACAACTGAAGTAATTTGTTTGAGAATAAATATGGAAATGATTTCTAAAAAAATTCAAGATTAATTATTGTTCGTTCAGATTGTAGTAGTACCGAACAGAAAATGTTGATGATGTCATTTATGCCGTTAGTATACTTATATTTAATAATAAATGAAATCCAATAATCAAGACGTGTGAAAAGCTTTCAATTTAACCAATCACATAGTAAATACTACTATCTCATCTTGTCATCAAACAAAAGTTGGTACTTAGACAGTTTATACGAGAAATTTGATAAAAACTGGTTTTTTGTTTGTTTGTTCACGAGATCTATACATGTTTGATCTCTTCAATTTGTTATAGGTCAATTATCTGACAGCTACAGCTCTGATGAGTGAATTTTTGCAAATTTCGAAATGTACTTACTATACCTACATAGCTTAGTTAGTTTTCTAAATACATTCCGGTATTTCCGACACGATTATAAACCAAAACTCTTTTTAAAGATACAATGAATGTGAAATTAATGCTAAAGTTCTTTATTACAAATAATCAGTTACGTGGGTTGAAAAGTGTTTGTGGTGTACAGTATCGGATTAATTCTACAAAGTAAGTAATCTGGTGAGCTAAAGTAAATAGTTATTGCCGTATTTAAAAACAGGGGCACAGGAGGGCAGCTTCATCGTAAAGAATGAGCTTAAAGTACTGAAGTAGGGCCACTCTTCGTCGCCTTGCAACCATACCATGGCAAATAAATATTTTGTTTTATAATTGAATTGATTCTGAGATCCGAACGCTTTGTGGAGCTTTTTAAATGTGATATTTTACTTGTGCAAACTATAATTTCCGAAATTTTCTCGCTGATCTCTTGTATTGAGTTTTGTTATGAATATTTATATTTATATTTATTTTTATTCTAAATATTTAATTTGTTTACTAAATTCAGCGTAATTTTGATCTGCAGCATATCCAGTTTTAAGTTGAATGTGTTGATCATTTTCTCTAAATTTTGTTAGAAAAACGAAAAAAATTTATAAAGCAAAAAAGATTTGGAATAAAATTTTACTTGAAATAAAATAATATTTAGAAATATATTTCAATAACTAAGGGAGTTATGCGGATTATATTAAGAATTTTAAAAGGGCTTTGTATAGGCGAAAATACAACTAAGGCCTCGTCACTAAATGTATCAACTTGGCAATAATAGTAGATACATAGATGGATGCAATAAAAAATGGTCAAAAAATTATTGCCAAAGATCACTAAAATCGACCAGAAATAATCAAAATCCAACAGAAATAATTAATTTTTCCCAACTCTTTCAACGGACATTTCGAAAAATTGCCTTTTTTCATATAGCCTTTCATAATTTTCTAATAAGGACAAAGTAAAAAAGCAATTTATTTTAAACTATGATATTAAATATTTATAAAAATATTCCGAAGAGGATCCAAAAGTGATCCAAATGTTTTAAATTAATTTTGCAGAATTACCCTACACTTCGCTCATTTTACTATCAGAAGATTTCTTATAATTAACAGATACAAGTCAAAGTTAGCTAATCTGATCTAACATATTTAGTTTACAAGTTATAATAACTTAAATAAATTTGAAGAAAACAAATCTCAGTATATGGGCTTTCTAACATTTCAATTTAATTATTTTGATAAATTAAATTATTGAAACAATAAAGGAATTTTTTATATTTATTTTATATATTAAAAAAATCACAATGTTATTTTTTTTTACACAAATGCCTGTTGATCTTTATTAGTTATATAATGTACTCCAAGACTAACCTCTGTAAATAAATGTCAATACTTATAAGGTTCATTTTAAAAATTATAATTTACAAACCTGCCGTTTTAACATTGTAGTCCACTTTTCGACATCTTTTCATCAAACATAAGACAATTGCAATTACCGTCAAACATGCCAAGGCCAAATAAAC
>JANSTT010018407.1:0-13924 GCA_026745375.1 Platyura marginata
CTTAGAGCTGTCAGACCCGCTATATCCTCTAGATAGATTTCTAGAGGTGTCAGTCCTAACACTATCTCTAAGGCTGCTGTAGGTGTAGTTTTGATAGCACCTGTTATCGCAAGGCAGGCTGTTCTTTGAACTTTCTGCGATTATTTCAATTTGTTTTACTCTTAATATTTTTATTAGGATCTATTTAAAAATTACCTCCACAACCCTTTATTTGGATGAAAAAACATTCATTTTTCCACAAAAAAAAAATTCAGGTTTGAATATTGATAGGCTATCCTATTTAGGATCGCATCGTATATGCTTCGACTGACTCCATCAAAGTGGGAAATTCAAATTCAGGCATTCTTCAAGGTAATCCTATTGGGACATTATTCTTTATTCCATTTACTGATGATATTGTTAGTGGTTTTAATTATATTCAGTTTCCTAAAAATGCTAATCCCAGAATTATTTTGTTTTATGCAGATCCTTTGGACCCACATCAACAACATATGTCTTCAATCTTGTCTTAGTTTAATTTTAATGAATTTCGTTTTTTTTAAGTTTATCCGGTGGATGTAATTGGGGCTTGTACGCCTTACTAATATGGCTATCATTTATCTCAGTACTCGTTTGGTTATTATTAAAATTGTTTTACATTTTCATTGTTATATATTTAATTTTTCAACACATTTGTCATATCGTCTTATGGCCGTAATAAAGGAATGTAATTTATTACAAAAATGAATATGTAATTTTTTCTAAAGAATAAAAAACCAGTTGGACAACCGTCTGTTGAGTCTATTTTCAAAATAAACTATAATGCCACGAATAGATGATATGTATATTGAGAGTTATTAGCAAAAAACCATGATTTAAACCATTTTTATTAACATTGATATCCATGCGTGTGTATAATTTTTCACGTAATCATATCATAACATCCTATTTATCTTACAAACCAAAAAAATCATATGATTTTAAAAAACAAAGTAGGTACCTACTAAATATGTAGTTACTTACATTTAAAAAAAAAATCTATTTTTAAATTTGTGTCAATATTTTTGGGATTCAGTATAATTTTTTTGTTTTAATAAAATTTATAAATACTGCGATAAAACTTATGACGATTTCTATTTAACGTGTGATATATGTATCTGGTTGTTTTTTGTTTTGTTCAAATAATATTCTACGTTATCGCCATTATTTGGTCTTTTCAATTAAAAAAAAAAAAGCTACTAAAACAAAACAGAGATAAGAGACAAAATCCATTACTTAAAATATAGATAGACTACAGTACAATTTTTCTTATTTGTACTATTTTCATTTAAGAAGTAAAAATGGAATACTAAATTTACGCAATTTAACCCTTTCCCGATTAACAGGATTCAAACCGCGCGTAAATATTCTGGTAAAATGTGTCGGCATTATTTCTAGGCCTAGTGAATAAAATATTTTTTTTTATTTGTGTTCCCTGAGCGAACACGTTTCTGGATTTTTTCTAAACAATTCCCAAATTTGTTTGTAATGCTTTATACAATTTGTGGAAATTAAAGATTAGCCTAATATATGTAGTTGTTACCGAAAAGGGACTACTAATCTTGTCATTTGAATCGTCTGTTTAAATATCGAGGTTTTACTGTATCTCATGTAAAAACGTATGTAAATAAGTTTTATGCGTATGCGATAATTTAAGGTAATTAGAATCTTATTACTTATCGTCTGAAGTTTTAGTATGTTAACTGAAGTAGTAAAATGTTTGTAAAACTTAAGACAGAGAAATGTAAATCTTACGACCTTCATAGAGGGCATATTTGTGTCTAAAAAATTGTTTTACTAAAAAAAACGTATCATACAAAAATATATTCACAATGTATTCACGAATACTTAAATATTATTCGGCCAAGATCACGGTCAAAGCGCCAAAACTTAATGATAAAGCTTCGTAAACATAAAATAATTACATATACATCAAAAACATAGTTGTATAATGACATTGATAAGAAGCGCTCAAACTAGTTGTTATATAGTTAGTCAAACCAATGTAGTAAAAGAGTAAAGTTAACAACATGAGGACTTGGGAATTTAAAAAAAATGGTTTCGATGTAATGATAAATTATTTTCAAGTAGAATTTGATAATAGAATAAAACTTTATCGGTCATGTAATTTAAAAACAATTAAGATACATTTTACAATACGTATTTTTATCCGAAATTAAAAATTAGTAAACAATTTAAGTACCTACATTGATTACGATTTGAATAATGGCTATAAAGATTGCAGAAATAATCGGTTTTGGAGAATAGACATTAAGGGAACAAAGCTATTTTCATTAAAACTGAATTTATTACATTTAGAAATAGAAAAATTGGTTTTGTTCAAAGCAAATTCATCTCTTATTTTCATCTTTATTTACAAATAAATGTAATTTTTTCAGTTCGATTGATTTGACAACAAAATCAGGTTTAGAGTGTCTTGTTTTTTGTGTGTATATTAAAAAGTCAGTAAGCAAGTTGAATGAATTAGAAGTGAAGCTTTAATTTCGGTTTACATTTTGAGCTAGACTTGAAATTTTCAGTGGTTTTTATGTGCGTAAGGCTGACCCACACTGAGGCGGTGGTCGCGGTGGCGGTAACGGTAATATACGCACACTAAAGGCCGACGCACACTGAGGAGGTCGCGAACGCGGCCGCGGTGGCGGTATAGCGGTGGCGGTAATATACACACACTGAAAGCGGTGGCGGTGGTGTAACAAAACGGGATACTCTTTTATTAGCAAAATCATTTTTTAATTTTTCTGACAATGCGGTCTCCATGGAAATCAATAATAAATTCAAGCGCGGTACACGGTAATTTTACCGTTCTATTTAGAACATGCCGTGTTCACAAAATAGAACGCCACCCTAGTGTGCGGTTCCAATTACTTTTTAGTGTATTCTATTGTACCGCCACCGCTTTAGTATGTGTCAGCCTTAAGGCGGCTGTTATTGCAAATGAGCTAAATACCCCCCACCCTTTGACCATTTTCTATACTATTTTTTTTGTAAAAAAAAATGTTTTTTCGATTTTTCTCCCTTATATTCTTTTTTTAATAAAATGATAAAAACAAACAAAAAATTATTTTTGTGCTGCTTAATAATATGTAACCATTACCCTAATAGGATTCCCCCCCCCCATTTAAGGCTGGTCGTCCACTAGATGCGTTTTCATACGAATTACGTTCATAAGAAATGTGACGAATCTATGCGAATTATCCAAACACACTGAAATGTATTAACCCATTAACGCCGGCTGTCCCCATTTGAGGACGGGTACTAAATTGTTATTTTTAAATTATTAATATTAAAATAATTAATTCGCATAGATTCATCACATTTCTGATGAACGCAATTCATATGAAAACGCATCTAGTGGACGACCAGCCTAAAACCATTTTATGACGACCATTTTCATGTTTTTATTTTTAGAAATAGAATTTGTAAATAGTGTCGTTAACTCTTATAACAAAAAAGCCCAAACAAAATACCAGATGAATAACATCACTTAAATCTCACCGTTGTGTGGAAGCCTCGTAGATTAATTAGCGGTGTTTTTATTAGTATGTGATAACAAGTGAGAGATTTTTGTTGATATTTTGTTTATATTTAATTTAATTTTTGGTTATTGTACATATATTTTTATGATGTTTAGTGGAGTAGGTAGGTAAGTAGGTACCAGTGACGTCCGGTTCTTGGATTCAACGGATTCAATGAACCCGTTGTAAATTACCCATATAATCAGAAGTAAAACATTTTTGTCGTAATAGAAAAACCCGCTTATCTGTTTTTTTTAATTACACAAATTTTGGAGTAGTCACTAGGACATAATCGCCAAAAGTTATGCAATAAAATACTTTGTGCTAGGTTATACGACAGATTCAATTTTTAAATTGAGTATTCCCATATACACATATTGTTTTCAGCAAAAGAGCAAAAGAGCAAAAGAGATAATAGAATTTCTATAAATGGGTTAAAATGCGTATAGCAGAGATTTTACTTCGATAGATTCAATTCCGTGGGTTGAATCATTGCGTTGAATGTTGAATATATGGAATTGTTTGCCTAGTAGGGCTCATTTTCAACGAAAGATATCGGTAGTTAATAGAATTTCTAAATTTCTATATTACATATGTTGTTAATATATGCGTATGCCAGAAATTTTACTTGGATGAATTCAATTCCATTGGTTGAATATATGAAAATGTTTGTTTGGTAAGGAGTTGTGCGCGTGGTTAGTATTTGTATTTTGTGTGGGTTGATTGATAACCTACTCATATTTTACTTATGAATCCCTATTACAAATTTTCACGCGACGTCACTGGTAGGTAACCTCCTTTGTATTTAAATTTTTTACAAACAAAACGCAAGAAGTCATCGACTTTAAAATTAAAATTTGCTAGCATAATAAAAAGATCTGAAATTTGATAGGACAACATGTTTGCACAGATTTTTATAAAATGTATGTTCTAATGGAGTTTTTTTTACTACACAACAATCATTAATAGTAAACTATTTAAAGAAACAAAAAACAAAAAATGGTAAAAAATGGCTTAGTTTCCTCAAAAAGTGTGCGATTTAATTTGGTTTTTTGTTGTTGTTCCTGTAACGGACACAAAATTCTTACTTTAATGAATTTGATGGAGTGGAATTTATTGCCTTTTGTTGCTTTGTAAATGCAAACGCATCATTACTGCATGTGTCGTCGATTTCGACTTTATTTTCAAGTTTGATCCGTTTGGACGGTGAAATTATAACATCCGTTCTTATATTATCCAAATTAACGTTGCCACCCTGTTCATCAGATCTAAGAAAATTAAAGTGAGAAGATAAATTGTTTAAATTAGTACTATCAAACTATCAAAAAAAAATTGAATTATTTATAATTATATATGTATATATGTATATATAAAAATTAATATTAAAAAAAAGGTGTTCTATTTGACTTTTGTCGGATAACGCAAATACAATAAATTTACACAAAATAAGAACTGAGTTTTAATGTTTATATTTGACACACAATGAAGATAATTTTGAATTTTATCTCATTTGAAGTAACTTTAATAAATCCAATTTTCAAATTTGACACCTGAATAATTCTCTCAAACTGTTCAAGACAAGTCAAGACGATTTCATGTGTTGAAAATGTCTTTATAAATTAGTTAATACAAAAAAAAATAAATTTACAACTAATGCTTAGAATGAGGTTGAAATATTATTAAAATAATCACAATCATGCATTGAATTAATGTTGTTTTTTCTTATTTTTAAACTTGAATCAAATAAAATAAATTTTAATCATGAAATGTTGATTGTGAAATGAATTTTTTAATTTGTATACGCAATGTTAGTGCGGTATGTACAAATATCTATCACAAAAATAACAATGAAATCGCTATAATTATGTGAAAATAAAATAGAAGATGCGAATATAGATTTTTATGTTGCTTTTTAGCATTCAAATTTAATTGATTTGGAAATAGAAAAATTGTGTTGGAACTTACCTGGTTGATGATAAATTTCGTATATTTGTCGCATATGGACTTTCAACATGATGATCAAACCCTAATCCACTGTCATTTGAATTGTCACAATGAGCTGGTGTAGTTCTGGTTTGATTTATTCTTTTGCCTGGTTGAATTTTTCCGCCAGGCTGTAAATAATAAAAATTTCATTTTAAATAGTCGATTTTTAAATTACAGAACTAAAAAATTTTAGTAAATGACAAATTATAGTAAATCTGTGAACATTACGGTCTGGCGCCACTAGTAAAATGATCGTTTATCATCGTTTAGTTGCGTTGTGGCTATGATTTGGTGGAATAAATTTATCAGTGAGTGAACGAGTAAGTAAAATATAGTAAGATGTTGTTGAGTTATCTCAGAAATTGAATATTTAAATGAGCAAACTTTCATTTTTTATGCTTTATTCTTATACATATATAATACAAGCACTTACTTTTTTTAAGTAACAAAATATATTATAATATCTTAATGACTCTTGAATAAAAGAATGGAAAACTTACCCTTGACATTGAATGTAATTTTCCTGATATAGTTTTTCCAGGATGTCGTTTGGATGGTATTCTAATCACTTTTCGATGTACACGAGATGACATTGTCGATCCGGTGGACATAGTCATTCTCATAACTGTAAAAAAACAAAAACAATAGTTAAAAATACTATTAATAATCATAATATTTGCTTTACATATACATACATACAAAATAAATTATTGGTATAGGTACACACATATTTTGAGATAGAAAGTGATAATGTTCGGATAACACACGAATTATTTAAGTAATCTATTTACGCAAATTTATAGGTCATACACGTTTAAGATAATACAATATATAAATATCAGGTTGTGTAATAACAATTCATATTTTCATTAAAACAAATAAATTATGTCCGTTGGAGTAGTAGTCTACCTATACCCTGTTCATATATTATGAAGTCTAATTAAACTAAAAAAAAAAACATTTATTTTCTACATACCATTATTTCTGTACGGATAATTATTGTACTGTGTATTCCAATTTTTACTCGGAATTCTTTGCCGTGCTTCACAGTTAATCCACTCAGGATAAGTTAGCTTCATTTTTGTATGAACAAATTTACAACGTACACGTAGATAAATATTTGATAAAATTTTAATACACTTTTTTTTAATACCAAATTTTCACTAATGTAGTTAACACATTTTTTTTTCTAGTAAACTATTTTTATATTCCAATGTAACGTTTATAGCTTGAATAAATTAGTCCAATATATTTAAAATACGAAATTATGCACATACTGAAGGATTTACGAATTATATGATATAAAAAAAATTGCGAAATAATTTTAGTTTTTAATTTTAATTAATTATGAATTAATAGGAATCTCTGTAGAGATAATTAGGTAAAAAGTAAAAACAAAAACTGAAATTGTTACATTCTCCGAAATTATACTATGGTGAGGAACACAAACTTTGTTGTGTACGTGATATGTGAACATCTTAAGAATATTTTGAGACAGCCATGTAAACTTTCAAATATACTTAGTTAGAGAAATTCCAAACAGAGTCCAAAAAGTTATTCCCGACCACGAAAGTCTTAGAATCCGAGAAAGTACGAACAGAATCCGAAAAAGTCTGCGAGAATCGATAGTCCGAGAATTTCGAAAAGAGTCCAAGTAATATAAAAATATAATTTTTCTGTGTTTAAACTTTAAAATGACTAAGTAAACCAAAAATCAGTTCAAGTATCTTTAAAATAAATCAAATTGGGCCATACCATACCAATTTTGAATAAGTAAGACAACTTAAAATCTCTACATTGTAGATAAATTACGATTTTCTAATGTCATTTTACGACAAAGTTGTCAACGTTCCTCGCACTACATACATACATACACTATAAGAAATCATTTGAAATTATATACAAATTTCATAATCAGCAATTAAATGATTTGCATAATAATTTCAAAGAATATAAAAAAATTTAAGCCGGCTCCACATATACTACTTTAAATATAAAACAATCTGATTCAACAGTTGTTGTTATCAAATTACCCATTGATAATAAGTTTTGTAGCAAAGCAAAAAACAAAATAAAATAATGAAAAAGAAAATGAGTTTCAACGACACCAGGTCCAGGGTCATAGCCACAGATAAGAGATGAAATACATTTTAGACCTCACAATTTATGACGAACGGATGGTTTTTGTTTGAGCTTTCAATTAAATTATAGACTAAAATAAAATGAGCAAATAAAAAGAGATGTCGCGAAGTTATTTGTTTAGTTGTATTGGTAGAGGTATCTTGTACACAGCTACGCGAATATACAATTATTACATGTTAATGTTGGTTACAGTTGGTCACATGAAATAAGATACACGTCATATATTATTTTTTTCTTTTTAATACTTATAAAAAGTTTATCATGAGCGACATTTTTTGCTTAAAATTTTAAATATAAATTTAAAAAAAATCGATGTTGACATCTCCTAATAAGCGTATTGTTCCGTAAATGTTGTACTATAATTTTTTTCCGTGAAATGGTAAATCTTGTCATTTATAACAGGATTATTGCGGAAAAATCCACTTTGATCGAATATTTCTGGTTTTATCCAGTTTATTTTATCTGGTTTTATCTCTTTTTTTCTAGCTAAAACTGGCGAAAGATGTCAGAATAAACCAATTTTACGCATATGAATTATTCTTTAAAAAAATAACCCCGTGGTACGATTTTCTGGAACATTCACTTTAGTGAATTAATGCACGTTCATATTCATTTTAATATGTCACTGTACACACTGTCACTTTTAAAACTGACTGTGACTAAAACTGTCACTGTCTATTTTAAAACAATATAAGTTTAATAAAATGAAAAATGGCAAAAACTGCTTCGCGTTCAGACATTTTGGGAATATGATTTGATAGATCTCACGACATAATATGTACAGTAAAATCTCTCATAGCGGACACCTCTCCAATGCGGACATCTCTCTATTAAGGAAACTTTTTCCCATTTGGTTGGTCCTAGAAAAAAATATCTTTTAAAACCTCTCTAAAACAACCACTCTAATGCGGACAACGGACACTTTTTATAGAAAATTTGTCTCTCTCCATTAGGACAATTTCAATTTTTTCTCTATGTTTACACTGCATTTGCTGAGATCAATACATAGATAACTAAAAATTTAATCTATTGTTCTATAACAAACTAAAATAACAGATTTTGTAACATATATAAATTAAATTTTGAAATAATTTTTGTTGTTTAACTAGTATATGTATATACGGGTACATACATTTGTGATAAAAACGATTAAATCTTTGCAGATTTTTTTTGTTAACTTTACCAACTTATAAAACTGAATTTATTTGATTAATAAAATGATAAAAGTATTCTATTTCGTTCTTTTTTTCAAGACCTCCCTACAAAGGACACCTCTCTATTACGGACAAAAAACTTGGAACCATCACTGTCCGCATTAGAGAGGTTCTACTGTATTAATCAGGAAAGTAAACCTGATAATACGTTTACAGTTTTAAGTATTAAATACTTTAAACTAAACTGTCTGTAAAAATTTGCGAAAAAAATATTTTAAGGAGATTTCTAAAAATCAATACAGATAAATGACCAAAGTACCAACAAACTCAAACTTAAAAAAATATTTAGTAAGAACAAAGAAATTTATGATTTGAAAATATTTAAGATTCGATAAACTTCTTTTATCCTAGAGATTAAGATTTATTTGATATTTGTTATAAGAGTAGCATATTTTATTTCGCTGACTGTAACAAACATATTTTTTGTTTTACTTATTTGACCGACAATTCTGGACTGAAAATGGTATTAGACTATAAATATTAAATTATTTTTAAAAATTTAATAAGAGAAATTTAATTTAATTAAATAAAAAATAAAATTAATTCTATTTTACACACTTCACAATAGAAAAATCATTTAATTTCATTTCTAAACATTAAAAAAATTCGAATATTTTTTTATAATATGTTTGTAAACTTTTGTCAATAAGTAAGTTTATAATTTACGCTATAAAAGTTATTAATTGTCTTTTTTTTAAAAGATAAACCACAAAAAAACGTCAATAAAACACTTGATTTTAAAAGTTCATAATATGATAGCAATCCGTCCGGTCTAAAACTCTACTTAAGAACCGCAAAAGAAAGATTTGCAATTTTTTTTTTCTTGCAATGTGGCGATTTTAAGTCTGGTCTCCGACAATGAGAACGATGTACTAAAAATTAAGTTAAGCTATTATCACCAAAAAAAAAGCTCTCATGCTATGGTATACACAGTATCATTAAATAAATTTTAAATGCGTAATAAAACTAATCATATTATCTTGGAGAAAATCAAGTCAGTCCCATAGAGTGTAATTCTAGATACTCTTCAATTAGACGATTTTTTTTGTGAAAATACAATGATCATGATAATGGTATTTGAAAAATTACTATTGGAGAAAAAGAGATAGACAAACATTATTTATCACTTAAGTTAAGTCATTTTATATAAATGGCTTTGTGGTACAGTGGCTGTATTTGTGAGCGCTAAAGTCTCTCTTTTCACTTTTCAAACACTTAATCAATTTTATTATCACTTATCATCCCATATCACTGATGAATACAATTTTATTGGACTCAAATACTGAAGAGAGATAGAAGTAGTCAGACAATGTTTTTTATATTCTTTTGTTTTTCATTATATGTACCTACTAAAGTGTCAATTGAGAGAAAAATGTTCAATGTATAGTGGCGAAACCAATACTATCACAAACACTTTATACTTTATACATAAAATGGAGATAAATGTTTATCGCAATCATAACATAAATTGATATTGATGAAATATATATGAATGTATACATAATATAAGATACAACAGTCATTTAGCAAGTAAGTTTGTTTACATTCATGTTAATAATCTGCAAATAAAAATTTGTTGAAAAATAGTTTTTATCACTCTTCATCATTTTTATCACAATCATTGACACACAAAAAAGGGAAAAAAGCACATCTTATTATAAAGAAGAAAAAAAGAGATGAATATTGTTATCAGAAATAAAATCTTTGTTAGGTTTTGTAATCAATAACTAAGTATAGTACTTGTTGTATCAGCATCATTATAACAATTATAATATGTACAATGCGTCGGTATAGCTAACTGAAAAGCAATATTTTTCAACCGGTGCGGTTAGGCGTGTTTAGTTAAAATAACACAATCAAATTTGCACCACCAGTTCAATAGTGGGACATCTTAAAAAAAGTGAATTTTTGAGTTAAGAATGCCAAGTTTAATTTAATTTATTTCCAAATTTAAATCTTATAACGAGACATTTGGTATTTAAGTTATGCTCAGAAATTGTTTAGCAAAAATACGAATGTAAAATAGAAAATCTACAAGTCAATTACCCCAATTACAAATTACCCTATCGGATTGCTGCAAACTCATAATATCTCAACTTAAAAGACGCTCTTAAATAATTTAAAATTGTTATACATTTGAAAATTATATGAATTTGAGATTAGAAAAATTTTAATTGTGTGACCAAAAACCATAAGCGATGGAAGGACAGAATATCTGATGGATTTCAAAAGAATTCTTCTAGTCATTCATTTTTTGTCAAAATCATTTCCATAACATTTGAATATTAGTTTTTTCAAATCTGAGACCTTTTATACCGAAAGGTATCGTCAAAAAAAAACGATTCAAGTTTAATCAATAAAAATTCGTTGGTTTTTGTCAGTTTTTACCATATAAAAACGTCGACATTTTTATACTATTGCATGTCAAGGCAAAATAATATCGAGAAAAGTCGAATGATTGAAAATTTACAATTATTCAGTATTCATAAATTTTTCTTGCCATGGTATTGGTTTTTAACGAGGTTTTCAAATATCTGTATATAGACACTTTATGGTAACCTCATGCTTAAGCATGGTATGAATTTTCATCAATGAATCAATCAATATTTATGAATCAGGCATAACAATAGAATTACCGATTTCGAACATTAACCCAAAACAAAATTATTGAAAAACGTATTTTTAGAAAAAACCTACACTGTTTTATTTGATTTTTAAATCGTAAACATTTTTGTTTGAAATATTTATCAATAATAATAACCAAACTAATTCAATAATCGTGTTTATGCCAAAAATAATGACTACAAAAATGTTGCGATTCCTTTAAATGTGATAAATGGTAAAGAAAACATTAGCACGCCATGAGCACAATATCCAAACTAAAGTAAATCAATTGGCATCGTCGGCAAAAACATATGTAATGTAATTCTATTTTTATCATCTTAGATATTTAACACGCATAATCTATCTACATATATATATTGAAAATGTAAAAAAGCCAGTAAAGAAGGAATAATTGGCTACACCGATTATAATATACCCATATGCGTTCTTGTTTATTATTTACAACTTTGTCCGTGTCTATTTTGTCTACCAATGATTAAAAATCCTACATGGCTAGATATAACTAAAAAATTGATTGCAGCGGCATAACGGTAGGTCGTGGAAATTGTTGGTCTATGAAAGAAATCTTAATTTTTGTATTCTCTATAATTGTTGTCATATTCATTTTTTGTACATTCCGACTATATTTAGAGTATTATTATATCATTATATCAGTACACACAGTACCCTAGCCTCCCCTAACAAAGTTATAATGCCCTTTGATTAACATCATACGGGTATAAAAAGCGTCATATGTAAAATGTCATAGGTGCGTCAGATACACGAATTGCGTTATGCATTCCTGATAAAATATTTGTAAAGCTTGATGAACAAAATTATGTCTATAAATAAGGAACATCGTAACATCCTTGAATACCATCAAAAATCATTAACAAAATTATAAATTGATGACCAATAAATGCATATAAGTACATATTATGTAGTAAGTATTTTGCAATTTTGCAACATTCCTGCAAACACTTAAAATCTATTTTTGATTTTCGTTTACGTATGCGAAAACGAAATATCACAAATTTAAAAATAATGTATTTTACCACGTAGCGTACACTCCTTTTTATCTACAATATAATTCACAAACACAATTCTTCAGAGCTCTTTTTTTCATTTACTTATTTGTTTTTTTTTTTTTTTTTCATTTACAAAAACAATTTACTTATTGAATGCCTACAAATATTAAGGAATAAAATAAAAATTATATTTACATAAAAATAAGCCAAAAGAAAATAAAAAAGCCGCCATTAAAATGTCTGTTCAAGATGGCGGCAAAATTAAATATTTAAAATTAAAATTTTAAAATCAATATTGATTATAGGTAGAATGGATGTGGACGCTTATTGCTTATTGAATCTTAATTGCAATATAAAAACAATGAAAATATGAAATTGAATTTGTTTCTTCTGGTTTTATCTCACTACAAAACAAATATTTTATACTTACTTATTGTGCCTTTAATCAGTTTATATATTTTTGCTAAGACTATGGCGTTGAACTGTTATCAATTTATGTTCATTTATTCAGCAGTCTGTGCGCCTTGATATATTGTTTAAAATTCATATTGAATTATTCAAATTTATTTTTCTATATAATAAAATAGAATAGACGTTTCTTATAGGTCTCTTATAGAAACACCACTTCTTATACATAGTATACATGTACAGAAATTATGCATAAAAAAAAAAGTAAAAGATTTAGAGAATTTATTTAACAAGTCAAATTAAAATTTAAGTTTATTCGAAACAATTGAAGGACAACACGGCCAAACTTGATCAATGAACTAAATTTTTGAAAAATTTATTTCTATCGATTGTTGGATAATTTTTTGACAAATTGTTTTGGTCATATAAATGTGGCCACTGGCCACTCTCATCAAATGTCACGTCTGTAGAAAGTTTATTAGCATACTAATTAACGATAATACATATCAACATTGCCATCACATTTTTTGCTTCCATACTGTATTGTATATGAAATATTTGGTTTCGTGTAAAAATTTTCAAAATTTGTTTCGTGTTTTTTTCTGTTTTCTTCATGAATTGAAGGTTTTGCAACAACAAAATGCAATACAAATTTTGGTCATTCGGTTCGCTCGTTCGTTGGCACGATAATTTTACGATAAAGCGCTGAACTAGCAGCTTGAATTTTTTTTTGATTGTGTTTCATAAAAGGAGGATACCATTTTTGATCTATCGTTAACCCTTTTAGAACCCACCATAATAACTTACTTTTGAATGGCCAAGGGAGCGACAATATTTTTTTTTAATGTGGGCGCAGTAACATAAAGTTTGGAAATCTCTGCCTTAGGTAATAAGGTAAACGTACATATACAGCGATACTTAAGAGGTTTTTTATTTTCAAAAATCTGTAACTTTTTTATTTTTTGATAAAATTTATCAGACTTTTTTT
>JANSTT010018408.1:0-13923 GCA_026745375.1 Platyura marginata
AAAATATTTCCTTTTTTTATTCCTTATAGTGAATGTTACTTTGTTTCTAGCCAGTACGTACTCCTGGTTGACTTCTATATTTGTAGGATCTTTAAGTTTTTTTTTGTACCAAATTTTTTTTATTTTAAATAGTTTTTCTAATTCCTTATCATACCATGGTTTTTGATAGTTTTTTGTTTTGTGTTTTTTTATGTAGCTACATTTTTCCATTTTTTCTTTCAGTTGCTTTATGAAGCTGTCGTATAGTTGATTTATATTATTTGTGGTATTTAATATGATTGGCGAATTTTTTAATATGGAACCTAGTTTGTTTTGATCGATATTTTTTATTGTGTGTGGTATAGCTTCTTTAATGATTTTTCGGGTGTTTACTAGTTCAATAAATATTAATCGATGGTCTAATAGGTCATACGGTACGTAGTTTAATAAAATTTTTGTTTTAAAGTTGTTTGTGTGTACGTGATCTAAGGATGTTTGTGTTATATCTCTTGTAATTTCAGTTGTATTGCATAAGTGCATGTTATTTGATAACATCGTTTTTTTATATTGTTGTACTATGTTGTTGTCTTCTTCTAATATATTAATATTGAAGTCTCCTGTTATAATACTGTTTTTATTTTGTAATTTATTAATATGGTCATTTATTAGTGTTAAAAATTCGTTTATTTTATTTTGATTTTGGTTTGGACTTCTGTAAATGTTTGTAATGTTCCATGTTGAATTATTTATGTATGTTTGTATGCTTACTAAGCTATTTTCGTTATCGCTAAATATATTTATAATATCGAATTTAATGTTATTTTTTATTAACAAAGCTGCACCTCCACCTATTTTTGATGGTCTGCATGCTAGTATATGTGTGTAATCATTAAAACTAAAGTATACGTCCTCTCCCTTTTTAATCCACGTTTCGGTTATTGCAATTATATCTATTTGTTCTTTCACTGTTTTTAGTATAAAGGTCTTCTTGCTTATTTTTAATACTCGAGCATTGAGGTATAATATTTTGAAAGAATCAGAGTTATCAAAGCGGATATCATTTATGTTTTCATATGTTGTTGTGTTGTTTGTTAGGCAAATTTCTGGTAGATTATTCATCTCTGTGTTGGGCATTTTCTATTTGCCTTAGTTGTTCTACGTGTTTGATTTTTATAATTCTACTTTGTTCTGACCTCCTGATGAATATGTCTCCGTCCTTTGCCCAAGCAAATTTGATAAGGTTGTCGCGTTTTATATCTCGTGCTGCTTTAAATAGAAACTGTTTACGGGCTGTCAGCTGTTCGGAAATGTAAATTGGTCTGTTTTCGCCGTTAATATTTAGTATTTGTGTGTTTATTTTAGTTTTTTTGTTTTTTATTATTGTATCTCTTTTATTTTTGTCGTTAAACACTACTACTAAACTTCGAGGAAAGCCAGAGTTTTCATTTGCCGTTTGTGATCGTTTAACCGTTTTAATATCTGTGGTGTTTATTTCTACATTGAGTGCGCGGGATATTTGCATAACTAACTGTTCCGGATTTTCGTTTTCCCTCTCAATAATTCCATTAAATACTATATTGTGATCAAGTTTTCTTTGTTCCTTGGTGTCCATCAAAAATTCAATATTGTTGATTTTCCCGTTCAACAGTTTGTTGTCATTCCTTAGTTCAATGTTCTCTTTTGTTAAGTTCTCTATGATTGTTTTATAGTCGTTGAAAACGGTTTGGAGGTTTTCCAAGGTTCTTTGAAAGTTCTTTTGGTTTGATTTTATTGTTTTTATTTCCTTATATATAGTTTCTAACGTAATATTTTGTTGTCGTAAAGAATTTGATGAGTTACCTGGTGTTGGAGTTTCATTTATATCCTGTGAAATCATTAGACTTCTTCTTTGTGTCCGTTTGTTTTGGCATAAATCACAGAACCATGGTATATCACTATTCTTCACTATTTCTTCGTATCTTTGAGTATCAATATTTAAGCACTTTGGTATATGCCATATTTTATGACACTCTCCTTTACAAAATAAATGTTTTTGCGTTCTCAAATTAATGTTTTCTTGCACCTGTAACAATTTTGCTTTTCACTATTCGCCATCTTGTTTTTTTTTTAATTAGGTTAACCCTTGTGTGGACAGCATATGTATACCCCTTTGTCGGACACTTGGCTCACCGGTGAGCTTGAGTTCCTTCCATGCATTTTGTATGGGGGACTCAATTTTTTAGATGCATTTTCAAGTAAATAGGTGAAAAAAAGCCAAGTGTCCGACAAAGAGGTAAAGTAATTCACGGCCTATTTACTGGTATTTCTAATACCTCTAAAAATGTTAGATTTGCCAAAAACATTCAAAACATATATTTAAGAGATGTCACCGACACCCAATCTGATAACTTTAAAGATGTGGCTCCTAGGCCAATTGAAACACATGAAAGATCACCGGTGAGCCAAGTGTCCGTTTAAGGGTTAAATTAGAGTTTGTGAAGACTCGGGTTTTCAGTCGGGTCCGAGTCCAAATTTTTGAAGACTTGCCGATTCCGATTTTTTTTTAATTACTTCAGTAAACCCTCCTATAACGTGTATAAATCGCATTATAAGAAACCCAGAATTAGTACAAATAACGTTAATTCGTACCCTGTTATACTGAAACCATATATCGTGTAATATGGAAACCGCATTATAAGAAACTTATCCGTATTTATAGGAAAATTCCACTAAAAACTGAAATTAATAAACATGATGTGCATTCGCTACAAAAAAAGAATTTTCCGGAATTTCAACTGCAATTAATTTAATATGTACCTGTAGACAAATTATTGCGTAATAGAAAAGAAACTTAAATCGTGTTATATGGAAACCGCATTATAAATTATAATTTATAAGAATACCGTGTAATAGAAGGGATTACTGTATTTTCTTCTATATATTTTTAATTTTTCCGTGCACAAATTGGTACAAATCGATAAGATTCTTTCATTTGAAGTAAAAGTAGGCTTTACAGTAGAAAATGCGTTGTACAAATGATATTTTCATACTATCTTTGTCAGTGACCAAGCCGTAATGTGACTGAGTGAACTAATTTGTTATTATAAAATCATCCAAGACAATGAATTTAGTTAAATATTTTCATTCCCATCGTGTTTATCTATGATGTTCTAAATAGTCGCTTGATATTACTGGACACCATGGCTATCTTATTTTTTCTTGTAAAAAATAAAATCAAGTCGAACTGTAAATTGTGTAATTACAGAGAACACAATGTGTCCACGAATTCCATATTTTTCTATTTGTTTTTATTTATTTTCCATGTGGTACGTTCTTTTATTTCCACTTCAATAACGATTGAAATATGTTTTGATTGTACAAACTTTTTTTTTCGTAAGGCTTCTTTTTAATAAAACCTTCAATATCTACCGTATCGCGGTAGGTAATAACTTGGGTAGAATAGAATCATCAAATTGTCTCTATATATTTTGAGAATTTTCGTACACCTATATGTTCTAATATCGTCCTTCTTCTGTTCAATCAACTAACATTTTTAATATCTTTCCAAGCAGAATTTATGGGTTTCATTACAGAAACGGCTGCAGAAGATTGGCGTATATCAATTAACTAAAATACTGATAGAAGTCATAAAAGTGTATTGCTTCGTTTGGTAATGTTTCCGTCGATAGTTTGCCATATATTGCCAGTAAAGTAAGTATAAACCCTATTTATATATTGTACGTTGTACAAATCCCCATCCCCCTCTCCTACACATACAATACAAGAACACAAAAATAGCTCTACTATCTATCTATAATATAGGTTTGCATTTATTCTATATATACTGGACCATGGTCACTGTTCTATATAATGCCTATTGGTACTTAGGGGTAAGGCAATACAATATTATGGCTACTCCGTAAAAATGGTTGGGTATGGAATACAAAAATTACAAGTCGTAAAATACGTGCAGAAAAATCGAATTGGTATAATCACAGAAAAACAATTAAACAAGGGTAATAAAGTGGGGTTTAGAAGGAAATCAAATTGCGTGTTATCAACTTCTTAGAATTACTGGATGATGTATCGTGAATTAAAGATAAACACATTTTGTGTCGGTCGGTACTCTGTATATATATGTATATTGCCTTTGGGGCGGGCTATACATTTTATACCAATGTTGATTCACTTTCTATTAAAAAAATTTCAACGAGAAAATAATTTTCTTAGTTCAAAAACCTTTCGAAAGGCATTTACATTTCATATATTAGGTATATTATACAATGTATAAGAATATTTTTACATTATAACCATTCCCCACCCACCTTCCCCCTCAAAAGACCGCTGTTAACCAACCCAGCCCAGTGTCATTTTAAATAATTAATTCAGCAAGTTATACAAGCCATAAGATTGCTGGAAAACCTCAAACCTTATTATCTTTTACAAACATTTTTCTGCTTTTTTCCGTTTTTTTTTAACCACCCCATTTAAGCATGTCACCCTCGCCGATAACGCTAATTAAAAATTAAGATACTTTTTTGATTAAGAGAGCGAAAAATGATATCTTCCACTACACTATGCGCGAATAAAAATCATGTCTGGGTTTTATATCATAATTTTTGTTTTTTTTATTTTTCTTAAATTTTATTTTTATAAATTTTCTATAGTTGAGATTCACAAAGATAAAGTGGTAGACGGGAGCTTCTCAATCAAAATTAATTAAATGAAATTTATAGCGTAAGCGTAAGGTGTAAGCAAATGTATTTAGATGAATATACAGAGGTCTATCAAACACAAAGTGTAATTTTTTTCTACCAAAATACTTGAAAAAAATCTAAAAATAATGTTGTGTCTTCCATATGACCTATGAACCACCATATGACAACCAATTTAAAAACCTCGTACCTTGCAAAATAGCCAGAAGCACTTGGCCAGAATATAAGTATGTAAAGTAAATCGGAGGAACTCATAGACATGCCACGCAAGAACTGGCCAATAGGTATACACAAAACGACATGTCGCAGCTGTCAAGGAGAAAACGAGCAAGAAACACTCGAACATTTCATCTGCACATGTACGTACGTCACTAAGTAGATCCATGTTCAAAGACACTGGGCAACCACGGTTTCAAGCACCTGGGAAAAATTTGTAAAAAAATTGCTAAGGGGAGTTGGGATTCCTTAACGCTTCCAAATGGCTGTACCCGAATCTCGTGAGTAACTATAACGACAAATAGGGTGTTTAGTGGTAATAAAACGGCACAATTATTATGCTAATTGGTGACCATGTGACACCTAGGTCTTCATATATTTTTTCCATATTATTTTTTAGTCAGTCATCCCTTGTTAAGGGCGATATACGAACCCTGAGTCTCTTGGTAGTATGTCCGATAAATTGGCAATTCCGTGACAGTTTAATTAATTTCTTGTGTTTGTTATTAATCATTATTCCGTCCATCGTCGCCATAAAGAAGATCTGACTTTACGTTTGAGTTGAACAGCCGTACTATAGTTTACTACAAGGAAATTTTGTATACCTCTCAGTTAGATAGGAGACATTTCAAAAGCACACATCACACATCACACTTCCTATCACCTACACTACAGCATTGTTAAATTAACACATTTTTTTGAATTTGTTACCAAGTTTTGGTTGCTTTTGGAGTGGGAGGTCCTGGGTTCAAGACCGACTGAAGATGAAATATGAAGTGTCTTTAAATAAAGATATTATCTCAAAATTGTATTTCCGACAGTTCCAAAATTTCCGAGTTGGATTGTATTCATACCAATCCTTGTAATTTGGCTGAAGAAAGGTACAGAAAGGTGTGTTGAAAGATTTCGTATTTTGGACGAAGATATGATATTAAGATATTCTCCACAAAAATCTGGTGTAATTATAAATGTTGTGCAGTACTTTATAACATGATGGTCAATGTAAAAGGACCTTTGCGAAATGATATTAGAAGAAGAGGAAATAGCGGAGGAACCCGAAAGAAATGAATTTGAACGAAATACGGCCTCGCGTCAAAGAAGATTAGCCGCAAGACAACCATTAATTGAAGAATAATTAGCTATTTAATAATAAATAATTAAAACAAAATACTTTGACAAATATAACTTTTACTCGTATTATCTTATAATGTATCCTAAATCCAAAATTGTATAAAATTAATTAAATTGTATTAATTTTGAAAATTTTCTTGACAATTTTTTTAATTAATAATTTAATTTCTTCTAAATCTAGTTTTTTTTCTTTAATAATAATGAGAAAATGTTGAAGTTATTTTAAAGATTAACAAGATGAATTTCTATTCCGGTTTCATTGGGTGGCACCAGTAGGTCTTCTAGACGTACCTGGTTCGTTTGTTCTTGCTGCTGGCTGAGTTGTTATTTCTACTTCTGTTGATGATGATGATGATGTTTCTGTTGATGATGCTGCATGTGTTGTTGCAGCTGGGTTTGTTGTTGTTGTTGGTACTGCTGTTGTTGCTGCTGTAATTGCTGTTGTCGCTTCTAATGGGAATTCAACTTCTAATTCATCAACAATCAGTAAAACAGTAAAACTGATGTCACCATCTCGCCATCTATGGCGTCAACTGTCATAATACCAATAAGTCTTCTTTCATGTTCGTCTATCGATTTAATAGGTTTGCAACCATTGAGCCCTTGTAATCTTTTAATATAGGCGGCTTTCGCTTTCGTATTTCTCCGTTAATCTCGGGCTCCACCAAAACCATTGAGTTGGTTCACCAATTTTGTCCACTTCGCCATTATATATTTAGCCCCATCCGCTCCCTCGTATTGACCATGGGCAAACATCAAATTTTCTTCCATAAAACTAATAAAACAAAATAAATTCATAAAATTCAATTTCAATTTATGTATATTACTGTGGCGTCGCCATATAAGATATTTTATTCAAAAATCAAAATTAGGTTAAGTTAGATAACCACAATTATTTAAACTCTGAACTTTAACTCTCATAAAAACTTCTCACGAATGAACGAAACGTGAGAAAGTTTGACGGATGTTTCTCTTATCTCTATTCTCTTTTCTCTTATTCAAAAATACAGAATACCATATTTATGCAAATAAGAGAAAAATGGTCGTGTCTAACGTTTTCACATTCTTTTATTGCTTACAGAATTAGGGTCCTAATCACCTATCAAACTAAAATTACTACACTTGCTACCACTGCTTTTTCGTCTTCCGCATTCTTACAAAACGTAACATTCTAGTTATTGTGCAAATGTGTGTGTAAATATTTGTATGAATGACGTCAAAATTACATCAAGACTTTGAAATAGTTCTCAATTATGTGCACGTGTAGCTACAATCGAAATATTTTGGTTTGTCAGGTTCGAATACAAATATTTCCAAGACTTTGTTTTAATCTCGTGTAAATGTTGTTCCTTGTTAATTCTATTTAATATTCTATTTGTACTAGTTTAAATATTAATATTTTAAAAAGACGCGCGAGCGTCCACACTGCTCGCCAGTTCGTAGAGATCTCTCCAATCTACAATAATCTTTCCTCCTCGTTTGCCTTGACCGGTATTAAAAACTTGGCTCACCGAACTCAAACAAGATATAGATGATTTAGATTTAGATGTAGGTAATACACTAATGATTCAATATATACGCCCGAGAGGGATTTTGATAATTTTGATAAAATTTGCAACTTTATTTGTACGTGTACTACCGAAATTGTTCACTTTGGATGAAAATCGACTTTGCAAGACTTGCACGTACTAGCAGCTGTACATATATGAAATAGTGGAAACCTAAAAATTGACTGTGAGCAAAATCAATTTTATTCTCCAAATTCTCAACAGACTATACACACAATTTTAAACTCTCTAAAACCTTGGTAAATTCCATCCAATCAATTTGATCATTATTTTCACCGAAAAATTCTTATATAGTAAGAGTACCCATATATCTATTTGATCAATATTTTTAGAGATTTTCTTCAATTGAAAAATTTGTCCTACATACAAAAGTCTTTTAGTTAGAATCTTTTAATTAAGCTAATTATTTTTCGATAATTGTCTATATCGATTCCGTAAATATTTTGCCACCGATTATATACAGAGATCGGCACTTTTGATCTTTTTGAACTCAGCTGTTTTATCGAAACACAGGTGCTGGCGACGATTAATGTTTCTGAAATGTGCACATACAAATTTTGTCAAGTACATTTTTATATTGAATTTATCAAAGATCCTATATAGGTACCTTAGATATTCACCTTTGGATGGCTTGTCGTGTGAAATGTCTATAATGATTTATTAGGTATGTAGTGGGAAAAAAAAGAAAAGGAAATTGATTTCGATTTTAAATTTGTATTAAATTTTAACGTAGATACATACATACATAGCATATATGTATGTAGGTATATCAAACTGAAATCAGAAGCCATAAATAAATTAAACACATCGTATAACTATATATAAAGTATTAACTCCCAATGATACAAGACCAAATGAACCGTGTAAAATCAATATGAAGTCTTGTGTTTTGCTAAGCTAATTCGCGACGCGGTCCTTTTGATCTTGCAGTCATTTAAATCAGTGATCTTTGCCGCTATCACTTTTTATCGACATTTTCAGAACATTCTTGAGACTAATATACGTTATGTACCGTATGCACGTACACAGCCGTATAGTAGTAGTGTATATTTTGAGAATTATATGTAATATTTGGGCCAGTTACAAATATATTATGCTGTTGTCGATTTGAGACAGTCAAATGTGAGGTTAAGATGTTAAGTTTTTGAGCTATGATTGATTTTTGATAGGACTGTGATTTTTTATGAATCACCTACACTGCGGCCTTTTGTTTTGCTTAGGCCTATTGTATTGTGCAATGCTCTAATTAAATTTATCTCAATTGATGTGACGATCTCTTGTTTTGTGGAAAAATGGAGCACTTAAGGTGTAAGCTATGATTATATATGAGAAATGCCTCCGTATTTTGTACTAACTTCTTCATCTTTGTACACTATACAACGTATATAAGAGTTCTATTTAGACTTATTTTAGTTAATTATTTTTTTAACAAAGGACAACTAGTAATTACAGTTGGGGCCTGAGTGATTAGAACCCCACAACATATATATGATTTATATATAGATCAATTTTTAAAAAAAATACGTTGAACGATTCAGTCACGAACGAAACACCACTAATCTAAGATTAAAAAATTGCGACTTTAAAATTCTAGCAGATTAAAAATTTGTTGTTAATCAACAATGCGGCTCGAATGACCATGAATAATACGCGTCTGTCTAAGATGATAGATCAGACGTCTATTATGAAAGGATGACTAAGATAAGCTCTCATGCCTGGTAGCTTACTAGTTCTAATGTATGGTTGATGGATAATCAAGTTCTCTTGACTTGATTTCAGGTGGATAACTCAAACAACTCAAGTGGAATTTTGAATTTAAATTTTAATTATTTTGAATCGGTTCAAATTGATTGACTTGATATGATTATGAACTTAATATTATTTTGAACTGGTTCAACATTTTTTTTTCTTTTTAGGTTGAATTTGTAGCAGAAAAATTTAAGCAAATGCTATTACTTAAAAAAATTAGAAATAAGTTTTATCTTTCATGATTTCTGGAAAAAAAAACATAGAAGTTGGGTTGAAATGCACTTTCTTTTTTGATAAAACACCACTCCAGAAACTTATATCACTACACATTATTCGGTGTACGTATATATTAAGCAGATTATTTTCCTGCAAACTACGCCAAATTGACAACTTTATGTAATAAATAATGTTTAATAATAAAACAAGAGCAAGAGTTATTATACATATATAAGTTAAGTTATTTTTAATTCTTTTGGCGATTTTACAGTGGCGAAGCGTGCTAATTTTCGTCATAGAGTTAATAAAGAAAACTAAGAACTACTTGAACGTAAATCATTCTGTTGAACTATATATACATATAAATATCTATAACTAACTATACGAAAACTTCCGGTATTTTAAAAAGAAAAACAAAAAAAAAATAAGGAAAATCCATCAGAAGTCAGAAAATCATCGTATACAAATCTCCGGAAGATGTTATATAAATACATAAAAATGGCTACAATAAATCTGAATAGAGATATACAAATGATGGACACACTTTAACAATACAAAATAGGCAAAAAAGGCTTTCTATTGTGAAAATTTTTAAGAATTTTCCATATTATACACATATTTTTAAGGATAATATTGATAAATATGGGTTTTGTATAAAATATCCTTCGTACTATAGCGTACATGTTATATATGTAGGGTTATACTACGTATAATAGTAACATGAGGGGTGGAATAGTATTTTTGTATTTTTAATATTATAACGGTCGTATATGTGTAGGTATTATGTATGTACATCATACAGAGATGAAAAGTATGGACCGAAATGGATAAACAATTTACCGTGCACGTATTGATATTGACAAATGTGAAGTGTCATTAGATCGTAAAAAAAAGAAGAAAAAAAAAACTGTTTTATGGGGTTTTAAGTCATGAGTGGGATTAAAAAAAAATATGTTTGACAGTTTTGAAATATATGAGATGCCATAAAAAATCAATTATGTTCTTTTCAACTTACATTCTTAAAGATATGCACGTTTGTGTCTTGCGTATATCCATACATACCTATTTTTGAGAAATAATAAATAAATTTTTATTGTCTATTAATGCGTTAGATACTTCTTGATGATGGCTATATCCTTTTAATTCATAAATGTTTATGATAATTGGGTGTTTACTTTATATGCATTCGTAAAAGATCATATTCAGATCAGAACATTAAAATATCGGTAAGCGGACATTTTATTAAGAAGAATTGACATTTATAGATTTGAAACTTTTTTTTTTAATTATTCTTCTTTATTATTAGATATAAAAATTTTTGAGTACGTTCAGAAATGTTACAGAATTAGATATTTTATAAAATCATAACGAGAAGATATTTCTAAATATTTTGTAAAACGTTTTACGTCCTTGGATATATGTACGTATATATAGTGTGACAATTTTCCAACCGAACTTTTCTCATAAAATCCAAACAATTCAATATTATTGTAAACTGTTTATTTATTATTCAAACTATTCCCCTTCTGCATCTATTCGCTTTAAACAGTGACTCAATACCGATTTAAATGAGTGATACATGACTTCGACCGGTACTGCCTTTAATTGTTGCGTCGGCGCAGCTTTTATGGTATCTATGTCCTCGAAGAAACAACCGTTAAGTACTTATTTTCTTTTCGGGAACAGAAAGATGTCGCACGGTGCCAAATCCGGCGAATACGGCAGATGGTCAAGGATGCAAATCTGATTTTTCGCTAGACATTTGGTGTACAGACACTGATGGAAATATGAGATGATACGTTGTCGTGCAACAAAGGACCGACTTTCAGGCTCTTTGTATTCTGGCTGAATTTGTGCAACCAAACGCCTGAGAACTTCAAGGTAGATTGCTCCTGGTACTATTTGGCCTAATGTATTGTACACTTGGCATCGTAGAATGCGATCAGGATTGTTTTGATTTTTGATGGTGTTTGACGTGTCTTTCGGACTTTTGGTTATCTGAGTGACTTCCAGGTAGTACTTTGGCGCTTTGTTTCGGGATCATATTGATAGCACCATGTCTCGTCTCCAGTTATTATTCGTATGTTTTTCTGGCATTTCTGCCTTATTTAGCATATCTTTCTAATGTTATATAGTTTGGCAGACAACGGGTTTAGGCGAAGGATTTAAAGTACGGGTGGAAAATTGTCACGCTATGTACCTACATATGTATGTACTGAACATTATATAAGAGTGGTTCATTTTTTAAATTTCAATTTTATTAAATTGAAAGGGGCACATTTTTTTTGACTTTTTTTATGGCAAAATACATTTGTTTTACGACTTATCGCATTTTTCGCCGTCTTCATCTGTTTGAAGAGCTCCTAAAATTATGCAATTTCCATTTTTTTTATATAAACTAGTTTCTCGGCATTATTTTACATTTTAGGGAAAAATGTTGTAAGAAAAAGTTGTAGATCTGAAAAAATTACATTATAATGAATCATTAAACTTATTATTAGGGTGGACCGTTACCAAGATATTTCATTTTTTCTGAGATCATCCCTTGAAGAAATCAGAAAGTCGTGATAAAAAAGACAAAAAAACGTGCCCTATTTGAATTTTGCAATCTTAAAAAAAAAAGAAATTCTATACATCAAGCGAACCGACATTTGAAAAAAAAAACCATTATTTACTGAAGAGATGACATAGGAAAAAGTCAAATATCTTGGTAACGGTTCACCCTACTAAAAAGTTGTATAAATTATTTTTTATGTTGTTTTTTTAAATCTACAACTTTTTTTATAAAATCCTTCTCTAAAATGTAAAATAATGGCGAGAAACTACATTATATGAAAAAAAATAAAAATTGCATAAACTTAGGGGCTCTTTAGGCAGATGAAGACGACCGAAAATCAAAAAGTCGTAGAACAAATGTTTTTTGCTATAAAAAAAGACAAAAAATGTGCTTCCTTTCAATTTTCAAATCTTGAAAAAAAATGGAGAACTCATTCCGTGACGATCAAAGAGAAAAGCCCGGTACGAGCAGAGGAAAAATACCTACCAGGCCAGTACCAAGGCTAAAACCCGAGAAATTCCACCCTCCTCAGCCCGGAGAGACCGGACGAAAGATGAACAGAAGGCAGTATAAATAAAAAAAATGGATCTAAATGCAAGTCAAGGTGCACCGATCACCCCCAATACAAACAATCAACATAGCGATGTTGAGAAACGACTTTTTTCGCATTTTTAATACAAGCAGCGATCCGGCCTACTTTACAAACATAATTCAACCGACATTTATACGTCTGACAACATCAACAACGATATATAACAAAAAGTTGTAAATACGATTGTTTAAAATCAAATGACTTAAAATTTACTATTGTTTATGGATCGTATTATTATGGTTACTTTAAAATAGCCTCTGTACTCTATGTACATAAAATCAGATCGTATATAATAAACAAAATGGCGCTTTGTCGTTAATTTTTATGGCTAAATGACTTGGTGTTTTATTTTTCCGATAAATAAACAATATTGTATTTATCCTCTCTTTGTAATACCACCCAGAAGCTGGAACATTTTAATACAACATTTAGGTGTAGGTACGTATGCGATGTACTTTGTATGTAATTAAATTGAACAATACATAAACAGTAATTTGAAATTTTAAAAATAATTTAAAAAAAAAAAATTCGCCCACAAAATAATTACCTACATATTATTATTAGTAACTGTTATTTATATTTATTTTTATAAATATTGTCAAACATCATTTTGAACTTATTACCTACTACAGGAATGTGTAACAGAAACAGATTTATTGTGATCGTAAAAGTAGGAAATATGTTTAAAAATAGATAAAATCCCTTTACCTACAACGTAGTGTTAAAGGGTTTTATTGGTAATAAAATTGGAAAATGTTCCATTAAAAGGGTTTATAACGAGCATTTCATCGGAACCTTTAATCTCGTATCAAATATTGTGTTTTATCTTTACAAAAAAAAAAAAAAATGTTTTTTATTTAACATTTGTGTAATATTTATTTTTGTAAATTTTATTACACAGTTGTTTTTAATTACCTGATTGGATGCTTTTGGTTTTTTTCATTTCTTGAAAATATTTACATTACTAATAATTGTTTATAAGAAAATAAAATAGCAGTGGAATGAAATCTTTCTATTTTTGTTATGATAAATTAAACACTTTAAAAAATTAATTTTAATAATTAATTAATTAATCTGGCGTCAAATTCTGATGGCAAATCACGATTTCTGACATTTATGAATCGCACAAACGAACCCTACTGCGCATTAAGCTGCAGGCAGAATGCGCCGTTCCGTTCCGTTCCGCTCCGATCCGTTCCGCTCCGTTCCGTTCAAATTTAA